>JAFVLL020035866.1:63404-73973 GCA_021397915.2 Tor tambroides | reverse complement strand
AGGCCTGTGAGGCAACTGTTCCAATACTTATGCTCACATCAGATAGAGGGATGAAACTCTAAAAGTGCTGAACTTCTTAGCTGGTAAAACATCTATGTGTTGAATCACCCAATAATAAAATGTGACATTCTGTAGTTTTGTCTCATTCATATTTTAATCATATTTGTAAATGTCTTGACTCCACAGCCAACAGAGCAATTTTGTCTTTACTGTTTCAATACTTTTGGAGGGCACTGTGTATATATATGTATATGTATATGTATATGTGTGTGTGTGTGGATATGTATAATTTTTTGCAATTAACATTTTTTTATTTACTGTATTTATACATATTAAATTTTTTTTATATTATTATTATTATTATTATTATTGATGACCCATATCAAATATATATGGATAATGTAGTAATTGAGTAAACATTTAATAAATATTCATATTAAATAAATTAGTATTATTAATTTTGGCAAGGGAAGTTTATTTATATTACACATTTCATGCACAATGGTAATTCAAAGTGTTTATAAAAATCATAAAACAATCCTACAAGATGCATAAAAAATACTATAAAGTAATAAGTTACGTTTTAAAATATTAAAATTTAAATGTATTAAAATTGATTACAAATATTACTGTTTAAAAAGTTACTGAAACCACCAATTTTGCCTCTGAAATAAAACGATTATGATTATTATTTCTAAACATCAAATGTGTGAGATGTAGCAAGAAAAAAGTTTTCTAAATACATAAGGCAAACCAGGTACATGACAAGGTTCAAACAAAGTAAAATATGTTTGTTTGCAAAAATAAAAGGCTAATTTATTTCATATTATAATAATTCTTTTCTTCTCTCAGATCCTTGTTCCAGGTCTTCTTGTTTGGTGGTGAACTTATGGCAGCTCCTGTTAACTCTCACTCCACTGCTGATCGGCTTCCTCCTTTGTGGCAGGGACTGAATTTGTTCCCAGTTGATTGGGTGAATATGGATGCCTTGATATGCTACAGGCTTCCCTTGAGGTTTAGCTGCTGTGGAGAGCAAAACGGCGATCACTTCCGTAGTGTAGTGTGTGATCTCTGTGTGGAGGTGTGGACTGTAGGTAGGATTGAAAAGCCATTGATTGCACTCCTCCTTGCCTGGCTGTCAGGTGCCAGCGAGCTATAGATCCAATGTGAAGCCATAGTCATGCAAGTTACAGTTATGCAGGTGCTAATTAATGTTCTCTTTGTCTCTCTGATGGACCTGTAGCATTTTGGGTCGTGAAATGGGCATCTGGTTGAGAATGATGGGAGATATTCTCTCTGGTGTTCTGCCCATGGTGCTTCTCTGTTGTTTTGTGAAAATACTTGCTGGCAATGTTTTGATCAGCCTATATCAGGTCATGTGACTGACGATGCTTGTGATTTTGCATGGAGAAGTGCTGGTGAGATCTCTGTTAAGGTCCGTGCAAGTGCTGAATTTTAATTGTTTTTTGATAATTTATAGAAATTTGAATGTTGCTGTCATACAAGTAAAATACGTCAGAAAGGGTTTAAACGTTTTTGAATTTATTAATATACAGTTAGGTCCAGAAGTCTGAGATTACATTAAAAATCTGGGATTTTTTTTACATTTACAGGTAAATAGAACATTTTTGGATTTTGAGATATTTAAAAAAAAAAAGTAAAAATATGATGTAAATGAAGACAAAATTTTCTAGGTCACTAAAAGCTTGACATTGATCATATGTCTCTTTGTACTGACTGTCAGATGTTCTTGCTTCTGTTGAAGCACAAGATGCTCTTTGTATCATTCTTAAATCATGCTGGAGAACATAAGTTTACACACATTCTCAAGTTCACGAGCAGCTCGAGTCGGTGTTATTTTAGTATCATTAAGATACCATTGTAGGTTTTTTTTAATGTTTTGAATTAGTTTTTATTTTTATATTTTGTTATGATTTTGTCATTTTCAGTTATTTTAATTTTTCTTATTTTATTTCAGTTTTTTTTAAATTATACTAAGTTTAACTAAATGAAAAATGAACTAAGTATTTTTCTATTTATTTGATAACAATGTTTTTTTTCATAGTTTTAGTAACTATAATAACCCTTGCTCAAGTGCTGGATGACAAACCAAATACTAAGAAATTTCGAAATTTATTTTAATTTTTAATTGAACTTCTCACTCAGATTGTTATGTTGATATTATATCATTTCTAAGACATTTTGTACTAAATTAAATACTGCAAAACTGCATTTTCATTAATGGTCTCAGACTTGTGGACCTTGTTGTACATGTGCAATTTAGTTTTATTGCAGTTAGTTGTTTGCCATACTGACATACTTATTCTGTTTACCTTGAAATGTGTTGCCAGATTTTGGTCCTAAAGGGCTGTCCTACCATGGCTGCAGGTCTTTATAGATGTTATTGTCTTATAACAATCAACTCACTAAAAGCCCTTGAGAAAAGTGCTTTTTATAGACCTTTATATGAGATCAGATGACATTAGCATGTTGATTAGTTCGCTTCCACTGAGGAATATGCATCTTTTTTTTTTTCTTTTTTTTTTAATGCTAATATAAAATTTGTCATGGTGTCAATTCACTACAGTAGCAAGGTGCCATTAGTAGGGCTCTTTTAACCAACCTTTTTTTTTTTTAATAGAATATCTAACACAGATATTCCATTAAAAACTTACTTTTTAAAATGTGGGCTGAGTGGCTGTACATGAAAGCAGGCGTTGATTATTTTCCTACTGCAGTCACATTGTTACTTGCTTTGTTAATGCATTCAAAATGTAGCCATTATTTTAAAAATGAAATTGGGAACAAGTAACGAGGAGTTGCACTGTATATGTGATAGTTTAAAGACTAGATTGTTACTGTGTAGGTGTTAGAGGACTGTTATGTTACGTTATCTGTTATGTGATTATCTGGTATCTGGTTTTTTTTTTTTAATCGTCTAATATTTAATGAGGAATTTTTGTGGATGCTGCTCTGAATCAGTGTATTTAGTTTCAAGATGACATGGTTCATAAGATTTGAACCCTATGACATTGGTAACTTTTTAGTATTATAATATTTGACTTCTTTTTGTTAGGTAATTTCATTTTAGGACACAGTATTAGTTGCTGAGAGACAAACATGGCAGCTTTAAATACAACACTATTTTAGAGCCTTTGCATATGGAATGTTGTGTAAATGTATAGTACTGTAGTACTGATTGCTGATGTGTTAAGAATTTTATTTAGCTTTTTAAGCATACTGTTTGATGAAGAGATTAATTGTGTGAAATTTGGAGCAAATGAGATTCCAGATTTCATAGTGAAACTCTAAAATATGGTGTGATTATGGTATGAATATATATTTACCGTATGTATGTAGAGTTGTAGTTTATATTCCGAAATGAATGAGCCTTACAGTTTTAGGGGCTCATAATGTAACTGTAGGAGTTTTGTACTCTCAATCAAACCTCAACTGAAATGCCTTTCCTTTCATGGTATTCACTCAAGGACAGTGTGAGCATATAGTTTTAACAGTATGTCTGAACATAATTTTTTAGATTGAAAGCAAGCGTTTGTGTTTTGCTCATATAGGAGACCCTTTTCTTAAAAATTGTAATCATCACTGCGAGCATTGAGACTTAGTAGCATTTACAAGCATATTATTTTATTTAATTATGATTATGCTTTTTTCTGTTATTTACAATTCATTTGTCACAAAGGACTGTGATACATTATATACATATATATATATATATATATATATATATATATATATATATATATATAATCTCATAATAGGACCTGTTTTTGTAATTTATTTGTATTATTGCTGAATAAATAGTATTTCTGTTAGAAATTGTAACTCATTTTGTAGTTTCACAATGCTTATTTGAATGCCTCATATTAAATCCTCATGACCTCAGAAAGCAAGTCTTTCACCGTTTCAGTTAAGATTATCTTGAAAAATTACAGCATATTCTATATTCTAATGAAATTGTGAATTTATCAGAAGAAATGTTATTTTGTTGTTTGTTTTTTTGTACATATCCCAATGTTTAGATGTAAACTATGCTTTGACTTGTTTTGACTTTTGATTTTACTTATTAAATTAATTAGCAGACAAATAAAATAAGTCATTTCTGAATGTTTTGGTTGGAAAATATAGTAATAATAATGTGTGGAATCAGACAAACTATTCTCTTTTGATAAAAATTGGCCTCTACAACAAGTAAAAAATGCTTATAAATGACTGTAGAGGAGAATAACAACCTACAGACAGTATGAGGATTAACAGAAATTGAAAATGCCAAGCCATGAGACTGTTTTAAGACCAAAGACAAGTCTATGCAGAGTTAAAAATATACCACATTATGTCTCATTATTTTCCCCCCATGTTTTGTATTGTATATGGTACATTAGTGCTCTGTTTTAATGATACACAATTAAAAGTGATGTTAACAGTCCTCCTGTTGAGACATAATTTGCATTGTTAACAGTTGTTTATTTTCCCAATAAAATGAATTATGACAAAGAAATGTTTTTTACTTTACCTTTTTTAAGTCAATGTTTGAAAGTGGTAAAATCCAATACATTAAAATTATGATTTTACTTGTGTTAAAAAATGCAGAATTGTTACTGTATATATTCTTCATAGCTTAAAAAAACATGCTGACAATAAAGATGTTACATTTTCAATAAAACATGCTGACAATAAAGATGTTACATTTTCAATATTTTCGTTATTTGTAATTTTAATATTTATTATATAATAATAGACATTCACCATAATTCGACTTTGAACGTCACGAGGGTGATATTATTACATCAGGCCAATCAGAATGAGAGCTGATCTAGCGCGCTGGTCTCCACCTAGGACTTTTAATTTGAAAGGTGGATTATGTGGCGGTTCGGATGTAAAATTACATTTTTAGCGTTTAGTGTTATTCTAGTAAACTAAATAGATATAACCAATATGCTATGAATAAAATAAATATAATCAAACCACCCCGTTTGTGTGGTTTAATTAATGTGTTTTTAGACCACCTCCTGTCACATGACGCGGGTCGCGAATGACTTCACGCTCTGTCATGGCTGCATGAGACATAAACATGCCAGAGGTTCTGGAATTCACAGCATTAAACTAGTGCGATGATTAAAGCAGCGGCCGTAACAAATCATTTTGACTTGAGGTCCTCCATATGAAATCGGCTGGTCGGTGTTTTGTGCGGCAGGTGAAGTGATAGCTGTGTTGTAGATCATAGGAAGGATCCGATCATGCAGACTGAAGCCGTGCTGGAGCATCACGGCGGCTCACAGAGTTCCTGTAGGGCGGGCTCCAAATCCTGGCAGTACAGGTACCTCACACAAATATCTCCTTTACAGACAAACAGCGTTTACTTATGAGCCATGTTAACTGTTCGATATTAAATAGCAAAAGCTGTATAATAAGTACAAAAAGTTGTATAATATTCCATTTCCGGAGTAAACTGGACTTCAACACATGACACACTGATGTTATTCCTGTCATCATGTCCTTTCAACCCGTAACGTATGATTTTCTTTCTTCCATACATCACGAAATGAAATGTTAGGTAGAATGACAACCTCAGTCTCCTTTCACCTCCTTGCCTTTTTATATATACATATACACGACTGACCACAGTTGTATGGAAATGGGTATCCCAGCATCCTGTGAATGGTCTTTGTACATTTTATACATTTAAGGTTGATTTGGTGATATGATCTTCTAGATAATGGTATGAATATCTTGCACACACTAGTTATTTTACAACATGATGTTTTCTTTTTATCAACTGAAGTGATCTGATGGAAAAGGTGGATGGGTATTTGATGAAGTACACCAATCTTGTGACTGGATGGCAGTATCGGTGAGTCTAAAGTATCTATTTGATATGAACAGGCCCAAATGGAAAGTGTGCTGATTTGGGGTGAAATCTTTAGAATTCTGCAGGTAAAATGCAATATTTAATGAACTCCTAAACTGTTATGTTTCAATTATAGATATTTTGTGCTCAACAATGAGGCAGGGCTGCTGGAATATTTTGTGAATGAGCAGTCCAGAAATCAGAAGCCCAGGGGTTCACTGCCATTAGCCGGTGCAGTAATTTCCCCCAGCGATGAAGATTCACACACCTTCACTGTCAATGCCATCAGCGGAGAGCAATACAAACTTAGAGGTTGTCACATGATCTCTTTCAACCTTTCTTTTTTGCTAGATGGTTTCACTTCCTTATATTTATATTCTGCTCTCTTAACAATACCGTGGGATTTTTGGGGAAAAATGTAGCTTATACTAACATGTATCACTGAGTCTGATCTGAAATAATATTATCCCAATATTATAATTTATATTTAAAAAAAAAAAATTATAACCTGTTTGTGTAACTTCAGCCTCAGATGCAAAGGAGCGACAGCACTGGGTCAGCCGACTGCAGATCTGTGCGCAGCACCACACGGAGGCGATGGGCAAAGTGAGACTTACATCCAGACACCTGCAATATTGTTAACACCACTGTACTGCTCAGTGGCTTATTAAGTTACAGGAACACACAGACAATATGTTCAATTGCTGTGAAAATAGTTCATTCAGAGTTTAAAATTCAGCCAAATCCCTCACAATCTTCAAGAAACAACTGAAAACTCATCTCTTTGCACTGCATATTTGACTTTATGTAAATAATGTATGTAAATAAATCAGTAAATAATGACTTATATTTCGGGTATATTTTGGGTCTGTTTCTCACACAAAACTTCAGAAGACTTTATTATTTTAGAGATTATAGCGCACAAATCATAACCACTACTTTTATTTGTCCTTCTTGGAGTTTCGCTGTCAAAATCATCACCAGCTTTTTATCATTTTTTTTTTTTTTTTTTAAATCTCTGCTTTAGTGTTCCTTGAAAATACAGATTTGGAGTGTAATGATGTAAATGATGATAAAACTGTCATTTCTGGGTGATTCTTTCAGCAATTATCCATAATCCCACAGACAAACCCACCGCTCCAGACTCGCAGTCTCTCCATGGCGTCTCAGGGCAGTGGCAGCTCTCCAGGATCTCAACACAGGATCAACCAGAACTCAAACGCCCTGTTGGGCCTGTCCCAACTGCAGCGCGGCTCCTCTCTTTACTCCAGCAGGAAGTCGCTGCTACCTGATCACTTGCTGGAAGCCAGAGAGGTGAGACTGAGTGATGCTTTCAGAGGCCCAATCGCACAGTCTCTTTGTAGCTTCAAAGGCAGCTGATCTGAACTTTTGAGGTGTAGGCTGTTCATTAACCAACAAATACTTCTTCTCCAGATGATGATCCAGGCGCAGGGTCAGCACAGAGACCTGATCCAAAGTATTGAGGGTCTGCCCTCATCCCAGGGTCCCTCTCCCTTGGACCAAGACTTGCTGCTGCTGAAAGCTACTTCTTTGGCCACCATGACTTGCCTCAGCGACTGCTTGCATATCCTGCAGCTCCAACAAGTGGCTCGGCAGAAAGTTCCTCTCAGTGGTGAGTGTTTTTTTTTTTTTTTTTTTTAAAGTGCCCCATTATGGGTAATGAAAAGTTCATATTTTGGTTTTGGGAGTCCCCAACAACAGGCTGACATGCATGGAAGGTCAAAAACCACTTTCATTGTCTTATAATATGCATTTATTTTTACCTTATTTGCTCAACGACTCCTAAACGATTCGCTCAACGATTCATTTTTCCAAACCCCTCCTTTGCGTGACGATATTCTGCGGTGATTGGTCCGATTGGTCTCATTTCAATTTCATCATGCCTGATAAAGCAGCGTTTGTGAGCGCAGTGCTGCTTTGTGTACAGCCTTTACCGGGGAAACCGCTATTTTTAAAAGCTAGTGGCAAAGAATGAATTTGCATTTTCATTCAGACCAACTCGAAAATCAAGTTTTCCCAGGAATGTGCGTGCACCAACTGGTCGGACAATATGCAGACAAAACAAAAAAAAATAAATTTAAACTTTTTTTAAAATATGAAATGAGGTGGACATCTGGCAGTTTATCCTCTGTCTGGCTCCTCTAATATTAGGCCTGACTTTACTTTATGCTTTGTCTCATACTGCTGCAGTGCTTAGATGTTAAGTGCAAGCATTTCTCTTCCAGTAAAAGACAGTAAGAGGGTTATTTATAAGCACAGCTTCCATCACAGAAATTGATTGGTGCTGCTCCTGTGTGTCCTACAGCATGAGTCTCTTCTTGTATTCCTCTCTGCTTTTCTTGGCAAGATTTTAGCACAAAATTGGCAGAATTTTTTTTGAGGGGCCATGTTCTATATATCCTATCCTATATATATTTTTTAAACATTAAGGTCTGCTTAGGTTAGGTTAGTCATTATTTAGCTTTACATGACCATTTTCCACCCTCTCCTTGACCTTTAGAATTAAATTGTCTCTTTTTTGTTCTGCCTTTAAGACTTTATGACATCATCTTCACATTTGAAATGAGATGCAGTACGTCAGTGCATTGAAGGCGCAGTTACATTAGTGAA
The DNA here is from genome assembly GCA_021397915.2 of Tor tambroides. Taxonomy (NCBI): domain Eukaryota; kingdom Metazoa; phylum Chordata; class Actinopteri; order Cypriniformes; family Cyprinidae; genus Tor; species Tor tambroides. Next base: position 65,476 of record JAFVLL020035866.1, on the reverse strand, counting down.
ATTTCGGGTCAAATCAATATAAAATAATTGGAAAAAAGGTAGTAATGCATTAAGCACCGCTCACACGAAAGTCTCTTTCAAAACAAGCAGCTTTCTGTTGGTCGACACAGCAAATTCTCTTGACCAAACTGAATGTGAGCGAAATGCTCACATGGGGAACTTTTTTTGCCACCATGCAAAACTCCTAATCGTGTGATTCCTACTGAAATGATGCAAAATGTTGCTGAGCAATGGTAAATGTGACCAAACATGCAGGACTTTTCTATTGGAGTGCAACTCTCCCATCCTTCAATAACAAATACCTTTGTAAAGCCTAAATTACATTGTGAAAGGACTGCGGGTGCTTGAATTTAACATTGGGTGATTTGGAAGGATATGCAGAGCTGCTGGTGCTGCATACAATCAGAAACAGCACAAGGTTTAGCACACTTTTCCATATTTACTCTTATTGTTAGTTTTTGGCATTTAGGAATAATATTACTGTATATATCACTCTATCTACCCAACCTCTGTATTTGCCTTTCAATGACTGGATTCTGCCAAGTTTCTGAACACCAAATAAGCATTGTTGATGTGTAAACATGGGTGTGATATGGGCTTTTTTTATTGGCTGATAGTTGCTGTCTAGAGAGCAGCAGAACCTGATATAATGCTGATATAGCACAATTTATTACTAACAAAAAAAAGAAACTGTACAGAAAATGTGCAGTTTCACTTTCCAGTGTTGTTGATAGATTTTACCCACTTTTATTGGCCAGTCAGGCACAGTTATCACATAAATATTGACTGATTAATTAATTAAATAATTAGAAGCGCAAAAGGCATGTTATGATTTAACTTAATCGCGGAAGACGAAACTTGAAATTCACTATAGCATCTATAAAGACTGCCTTCATGCTTTCAGTGTGGAACTAGCCACAGCTAGACAGACCTTCTTCTCAAACCTTATAAACAGTAACTTCAACAACTCTCGCACTCTTTTTGCTACTGTTGAGAGACTAACAAACCCCCCCAAGTCAGATTCCCAGTATAATGCTCTCAGACAGCAAATGCAATGAGTTTGCTTCCTTCTTTTCTGAGAAGATCAATATTATCAGAAAGTCAATTAGCACATCCTCAAGTTATGCAGAGGTCAGACAGATTCGACCGCAATCTCGAAAAGAAGTTACTATGTCTGTTTTTGAAGCAATTGAAAATTTTGGAATAAATAGTACAGCACCTTAAATCATCAACCTGCTATCTTGACACACTTCCCACATCTTTTTTCAAAAGTGTGCTTAACTGTTTAGAAGCAGATCTCTTAGAAGTGGTGAACACCTCACTTCTTTCTGGGACTTTTCCAAACTCCCTGAAAACTGCAGTTGTTAAGCCCCTTCTGAAAAAGAGCAATCTTGATAACACCATATTGAGCAACTATAGACCAATATCAAATCTTCCTTTTATAGGCAAGATTATTGAAAAGGTAGTTTTTAATCAGCTGAACAACTACTTAAACTCAAATGGATACCTGGACAATTTTCAATCTGGTTTCTGACCGCATCACAGCACAGAGACAGCGCTCATAAAGATAATAAATGATATTTGCTTTAATTCTGATTCTGGCAAAATATCAGTGCTGGTACTACTAGATCTTAGTGCTGTGTTTGACACTGTCTATCATAACATACTTCTAGAGAGACTGGAAAACTGGGTTGGGCTTTCTGGGATGGTGCTTAAATGGTTCAGGTCATACTTAGAAGAGAGAGGTTGTTATGTGAGTATAGAAGAGCTTAAGTCTACGTGAACGTCCATGACATGCGGAGTCCCACAAGGCTCAATTCTTGCACTGCTCTTGTTTAGCCTGTATATGCTCCCACTGTCAAATAATGTGAAAGAACCAAATTGCCTATCACAGCTATGCACATGACACCCAGATTTACCTAGCCTTATCTCCAAATGACTACAGCCCCATTGACTCCCTCTGCCAATGCACTGATAAAATTAACAGTTGGATGTGCCAGAACTTTCTTCAATTAAACAAGGAGAAAACTGAAGTCATTGCATTTGGAAACAAAGATGAAGTTCTCAAGGTG
>JAFVLL020035866.1:0-63304 GCA_021397915.2 Tor tambroides | reverse complement strand
TAAACAGGAGGTTGTGGATCTGCATTTGTGGAGTGCTTGAGCTGCATATGGCTGCGCAGTTCAGTCTTTCTCTTGCAGGAGTATGCACACACCTCACAGATCAAGGATTTTTCCTCGTGACGGAGTTTATGGCTGTTCAGCTGGTCGATGCGATGGCAACGATATGGACACTGATTACATTTGTACCTGAGAAAGAAGAGAGGCAGGTCAGTAAACGGAAATATTACTTTTTATTAACATATTTATTTCAATTTCAGTCAAGGTGCATACCTTAGATCTCCTGCGTGTTTACGCATGTGGACACTGAGGTAGTGTTTCCATTTTGTAACATATCCACATTCGGAGCACATGTGCTGTTTGTCATTAGAGTGAGTCAGCATGTGCTTTGAAAGGTATGTCTCATCACGACATCTGAAGTCACATAGTGTACATTTGTGGGGCTTTTCACCTGTAAATACAAATGTTATACATCAATGGCCAATGAGTAATTCTGAAGGAATAGTTTATTCAAAAATCAACATTTATTTACTCTTATGTTGTTTAAAACCCTATATAATTTTCTTTCCTCTGTGAAATGCAAACAAAGATGTCCAAGCTGCTCTTTTCCAAAGAATAAAAACAGATGGTGATGTATACTTAAGGACAAAAAACAAAAGTAATCATAAAAGTAGTCCCAGTAGATGTATTCCTATACAGTATTTCAAGTTTGCTACTGCTAAACTATAGCTTTGTGCAAACGCTATGAAATTTGAGAGTTACAGCAGAGGGGAAGATACTGTACCTAAATTTCATTTGGTTCCTCACACAAAGCTATTGTATTATTTCACAATACTTGGAATATACAAGACATGTTGTATGGACTACTCTTGTTGTTTTTGAGAAGATTTTAAGAGACGTATAATCCAATCATGATCCAATTTTGAATTTTTTCATGAAAAAATACAGGGCTGAAATAATAAGACTGGAAAAAATAATGACCAAACGTTCATTTTTGAGTGAATTATACCTATAAACACTTATAAGAACTAAGTAGAACAACTGAATATCTTACCAGTATGCATCAGCATGTGTCTTTTCAGGACTCTTTTGTGAGCTGTTACAAAGCTGCACTGTGAGCAGTGGTGTGTCTTCTCACTGGCATGAAAGTGACCAACATGTTGATCGAACTCTACAGGGTTGAGGGTTGAGAAGGGGCAGAAGCTACAGTTCAGTTCTTGATTCCCTGGATGTCCTTGTCTTTTGTGCTGCTGAAAAAGGCTCTTATTGGAGCATGAGAAGTCACAATGGGGGCAGTGATAAGCCTGATGTGTGCGGAAATGTTTCTCCATGTCTTCTAGGCTCCCGAAGAAGGCGCCGCAGGCGTGATGACGGCACTCTACGGCCTCAACTTGGTGAGCATCTAACACATGCTTTTGAAGCTGCTTCTTTTCTGTACACTGAAATGAGCAGCCTTTATGGAAGCAAAGCAAAGGCTGTCCATTTTGTGTCTTATTGTGAGACTTCATATGGCTCTTTAATGCCTGACTCTGACTGAAAGTCTTGTGGCAAGTTGGGCACTTGAACAGCTCTCCATTGAGAGCATCATCTTCTTGATGCCCATGTACGCCAGTAAGGTGTCGTCGCAGAGAGTTACGTTCCACCGCTCCATACTCACATAGATGACAGCGGTGCAGTTTCTGTCCCGTCTCTCTTAGCATGTGGATGCGCAGCTTACTCTTGCTGGTGAAGTAGTGTTTGCAGGTTGGACATTGCAGACTGGGGTCGGGAAAGTGAATGCGCATGTGTTCTATCAAATGGGATCGCGTCTTGAAGCAGCGTCTGCATTCAGAGCAGATGTGGGTGCGAAACATGTGTTCGGTGCCCTCTGCAACATGTCCCACTAAACAGAAAGATGCCATAAGTCAGACCTGGGATTACAATTATTTTAATTACAACATATCTTGACATTCATGATATTTACCTTTGGATAAAGGCTTTTCTTGGGTAATGGTAGTACATTTTTTCCCCTTCTTTGTTGATGCTTTCAATTTTTTGGTTACACTTTTCTTGCTTCTAGGTTGCACAGCCACATCCGTCCCCTTCGACTGAGACAAAGCTATAACAAAAAGAAAATAATACACTTTTTATTATCTGTAAGCTGTCAAAGCTCTAAAACAAGACAAATTCATGCAATATATAAGTGGGATAATATTGTCAGCTTATCACAAAATAAACTCTTTCAAAGATCACCCTGTCTTGGTTTATTTTGCAGTAAAGACTGATTGTACATTATATTTATATACAAACAAACAAACATGAAACATTAATCTGAGTTGTAATTATTTAAGGAGGAGGCACAGATATGAGAGATGTGAATCTAGCAACTGACCAATTGAAATCAAATATTCCAGAGACCCATGCATGCCAAAGGCCTATGTCTTACTGAAATATATAATTAATTGAACGTTATTTTATAAATATTATTGTATTTTACCTTCTGGTCTATCTGCTACATTATTTTCCACATGCTTGAGTTGTTCTGCATCACATTCATGCTCTTGTTGGTCCATGCTTGGGTCAAACTCGACAGGACATCAGTCAGTGAGGGATAAAATCAACTCTAGAGAGGAGGAAAACTCTATTACAGCATCAGGACCATTAAATGTTTCCGTCTCCCAGGGCAACGCGACTGTTCTGCATCACCAGTGAGATCAAAATGTGATTTAATGACTTCTGGATTACCAGACTTGAGATTGAAAGAGCTGATTTATCAGTGTTTTGTCTGTTAACATAAAGAACATAAAGCAATTAATCCAGTGCGTTAAATGTTACGTGAACATGTTTTGTTGGAGAAAATGTTTCCATTAAACAAATTTTGGACCTCCTGCGCGGAGGTTCGTGTTTCATTTGCTCTGATAAACAAATAAACAACGCATCCTCAAGAAACAGCAGATATGTTCAATTAAACCAAGCTACGCGAATATATTCTTCACCAAGAGACGAATAAACGTGATAACGCATTAATAGTGTATTATGTTTATACACATTATTTATGACTTATATTTTATAATAAGAAATTACCTTCACTTTTGTGGATGGAAACCATGTAAGCGGCGTCATTTCTAGAATTTTTCTGTTCAAAGAGGAAAATGAATTCTGACATCACAATTTAGTATACATATTTGGAGAATAATCTATTTTAAAATACACAAAATCTACAGAGAGTTATTTATAAGAATACCTAAAAGTGTCATAACGCGACTGCGTCGTAAACAGTCACGACGGAACTATTAATGTGAAACACAATTCACACGGAACTATTTTCCTGAACAACGGAAACAACACAGAGGTCGCCATGTGATTTGTTCATTTCATTGTAGTGAATCGGTTCTTTTGAACAGTTCGCCTGAAAGAACTGGTTCAAAATAAAGCGAATTTAATGCAGGATTGATTTGTATGGCCATGCACTTACTCTCTGTCTTTAACTGACACAATGATCGGAAGTGTGTGGTTTTCTGTAGACCAACAAAGAAATAACTATAAAATCAGAGCTCTCTTCCAGAAAGAGATAACAACAATTCCTTATATAATACCATATTGGAATAATATTGTGGAGAATATACCTTGTGAGAAAGTATGGACTTTGCCTCTGCTTACCAATAAAATAAAGGAAATAACATTTAAACTGATTCACAAATGTTACCCAACTAAAACCTTTCTTAGGAAATAAGTCAGACATTGAAGTGAACTGCAGTTTTTGTCATTCATCTGAAGAAGACTTCATTCATTTGTTTTGGCAATGCACCTACACTGGAAAATTTTGGTCGGACTTTTTAGTGTTTATCCAATCTTATTTTGTAAGTGACTTTTCTTTCTGTTTTAAGGATGCTTTCTTTGGATTGTTTGACTATTCAAAAGAAAATACAGGAAAATATTACGTAATTAATTTATGTTTTCTGTTAGCTAAATTTCATATTCATAAACAAAAGTTTACTGGCTCTAAACCTCTATTTTCTTTGTTCAGAGTTGATTTAGATCAGTATGTGGAAACTATCCAAAATTCTGCTAATTTGAAAGCTATGAAAACTGTGTCTTTGTACTCATCTTTTGTGTCTTCTTAAGATGTAATTTATTACCTTATTTTTGGCAAGTCAGTGTATATTCTTGAATTTTATTTTTATTTAATTTTTTTTTATCTTTGTGTATAATTGTAAATGTTAATGTTTGTAGTGTTTAATAAAAAAAAAAAAAAAAAAAGGATTGATTTGTGGATTGGTTCAACCGAGTCATGGAAAAGAGTCGACTCACTCAAAAGAGCGATTGGTTCAATCGTCGATGAGAGACAACGCTGGGCTAATGTAGAAAGGGTCTGCTTTATTGCATCTTATTCGCGTATTTTTCGTTTATTTTAAGCAAACAGAAAGAATGTTGTTTGTAAAATGCGGTGTGATATTTCCTCTGCCGTAAGTATAGAGAGTTTTTAAATCTGCATTTATTTAAATAAAAGGAGACCTGATCAGTGACAGCTTGCCATAATGTTTTATCAGTCTCAAGGCTCTCATCAAAATTAAAATGGTTTCACTTCCTCTGCTGTGAATGTAGGCTATATATTGCAAATGAAGGGACAAAAAGGCTTTTCCTGACTGAATAAGAGATCCTGAAGACACCTTCATCATGACCCTGTCAGATTTTATTGGAGCCCTAAAGGACAACCCTTACTTTGGGGCAGGATTTGGACTAGTTGGAATTGGCACAGCACTTGCAGTTGCCAGAAAAGGGGCACAGGTCGGCATGATCTTCTTCAGAAGAAATTACATGATCACGCTGGAGGTCCCAAGCAGAGACAAAAGTTATCACTGGCTCTTAAGCTGGATCACTAAACATGCCAAACACACCCAGCATCTGAGTGTAGAGACCTCATACATGCAACATGAGAGTGGACGAGTCCATACGCAGTTTGACTTCCATCCAAGTCCAGGCAACCACATCATTTGGTATGATCAGAATACATTGTGATGTTACTTTGGGCAGTTTACATTCAGTGTGCTGCTGATTTGACTTCCTCTCAGAGATCAATCTAGCACATAGTTATCCATGTCTCTGACTGAGGCTTTGTGTTTTCAGGTATGGCAGGAAGTGGATCAGAGTGGAGAGGACCAGAGAAAAGCAGATGGTGGACTTGCACACTGGAACGCCCTGGGAGTCCGTCACCTTCACTGCTCTGGGCAGAGACCGGCAAATATTCTTCAACATACTTCAAGAAGGTATGAGCAGCTAGGTTTTGTTTTATTCATATTCCCTTCATTCAGCAGTGTTGTGATAGCACCTGCTGTGAATTTCCCATCAGCTGAATTTTTCAAAAATATGTCGCATGTGTCCGTGCAGCACGTGAACTTGCTTTAAAGCAGGAAGAGGGCCGAACTGTGATGTACACTGCACTTGGAGCAGAGTGGAGGCCGTTCGGGTTTCCAAGGCGAAGACGACCTCTGTCTTCAGTAGTGCTGGAGAATGGTGTGGCGGAGAGGATTGTGGATGATGTAAAGGAGTTCATTGGCAATCCTAAGTGGTATACTGACAGAGGTGAAAAAAGCATTTTTCATACTTGCATATATTAGGAAAAAAATGCCTGCACACCTCTAATGTAATGTGAAATCTTTTAATAATAAATAAAAGTGTTGCTTTTTTTGTTTGTTTTATGTTTCGATTAATTTTTTTATTCCAATTTTGTTGATGAATGTGTTTCAATCAGGCATTCCATATAGGAGGGGATATCTGCTGTATGGACCCCCAGGCTGTGGAAAGAGCAGCTTCATGTAAGCACAGTAGCTTTGTTTATAGTAGATGTTACTATGAATAATAGTGTCTGATAAAGTATACAGAGTGTAGATTGGTGCAGACAAAGTCACAAGTTACAACAATATGAATATAAATATCAGAGGATCGAATGATATTCTTGTATTCTATTTCAAATAAATGCTATTCTTTTGAACTTTCTATTCATCAAAGGATCCTTTCCACAAAAAAAAATAAAAATAAAATCAAAATTAAGCAGCACAACTGTTTTCTACATTGATAGTAATAATAAATGTTTCTTGAGCACCAAATCATCATATTAGAATGATTTCTAAAGGGTCATGTCATGTGACACTGAAGGCTGGAGTAATGGCTGCTGAAAATCAGCTTTGGCATCACAGAAATAACTTACATTTTAAAGCATATTACAATAGGAAACAGTTGTTTTAAATTGTAATATGTCACCATATTGCTATTATTACTGTTTTTATTTTGGATCAAATAAACGCAGCCTTGGTGAGCATAAGAGACTTCTTTAAAAATATTATAAATCTTAGAGACCCCAAAGTTATGAACAGCACTATATATACCTATAATATTATGTATATTTGTATGTATTTATTGATTCTAATAATCTGTTACTAGACAAAATGCAATAGTATATGTTGCTAATTTTATACTGCCGTGCAAGAACCATTTTTTTTTTAATGGTATTAAATGACTTCAAGAAAGCAATCAGTTAAATGTACAATTTGGAGTCCCAAGTACCATTGCCATTCTGGTGGTATTTCAGAACTGCGCTAGCAGGCGAGCTGGGTTACAGCATCTGTCTGATGAGTCTCAGTGACCGCAGCCTGTCTGACGATCGCCTCAACCACCTGCTGAGTGTCGCTCCACAGCAAAGCATCATCCTGCTAGAAGACGTGGATGCAGCCTTCGTCAGCCGGGAGATGCTGCCCACAGAGAGTATGTCTCACAGACTGTTGTGCTTCTGAATTCTCACTGTCTGTTTGGAATATAATGTAATTACAACCACATGTGATTAATTATGATAATAGATTGGTCTCTAGCTATGGCATTAACAGCCATGTGTTCTCACAGATCCATTGGCCTATCAGGGCATGGGAAGGCTCACTTTCAGTGGACTTCTGAATGCTCTGGATGGAGTGGCATCTTCAGAGGCCCGAATTGTGTTCATGACAACTAATTTCATTGAGAGGTAAAGCTCAGTACTGCAGCTTGTTCATTGTGCATTACTTTTTTGTTTTGATGTATGTTGAAATGTAAAATCCTTATCGTCTTGCCCTTTTGCCTCAGTTAACACAACGAAGATTAGTGGTAATAAACTTTTGTTTTACAGTTCAAGATAGCGATAAGCAGATTTTAGCAGATAATTGAATATTTATCGAAATGCGTATTATATTTAATATATAAAATCAATATAATCTGTATTTAATACATAAAATACGTATATTTTATGTTTAAGTAAGTACCCAATAGTCATGAACACCTGTGTTTTCCTTGTTATAACATGGTTTTGTTTTCTTTTCCCCTCTTTTTCTTTTTTCTTCTCCGTGTGCCACAGACTTGATCCGGCTCTTGTCCGACCTGGCCGTGTTGATCTGAAGCAGTATGTGGGCTACTGCTCTCACTGGCAGCTGACTCAGATGTTCCGGAGGTTTTACCCTCAGGAGTCTGCAGCTGAGGCTGAGCGGTTCGCCGAGCAAGCGCTGACAGCACACACTGAACTCAGCGCTGCTCAAGTGCAAGGACACTTCATGCTATACAAGACAGACCCCGCTGGCTCCATCAAAAACATTGCTGAGATGAAGGAGTGAAGCCTGTACAGACAAGACAGACTTTTGTATGATGCAGACTGAGCGACAGGCGAGTGATAAACAGAATTAATGAATCATTCTTTGAAATTTGTATCTGGATGAAGGCTTTTCACACACTGGTGTAATAAAATCCCAAAAATTGTGTATTTCTTCTGTTGTTACTGTTATTGGTTAAGCAACAACAGATGCACTATTTATTATGCACTAATTGTCTTTCTCGTTGTTTACAATCATGTGTTTCATTTGCAGAAATGACCAGTATATTACGGTTCCCCTGAGATTTGCTTTGTGTATATTGAATCATGTCCAGTAAAAGTGGGAAATAACATTTACTTTTTTTTGTTGTTGTTCATAAAATCAATATTTTATACATTATCTAAACTTTTTAGGTTACTGAAAGAAAAAAATGTACTAAATCAAGGAAAACGGCTGTTGTAAACACAGGTATGTGCTTCTGAAAAGGTTCAAAACCTTTTGTTTGCACTATGCCCTGTAGGAATTGGAAGAAAGGTGAAATTTAAAGGGATAGTTCACCTAAAATGAAAATTGACATTGTTTCCCCGTCTTTAATGTAATTCCAAACCTGCCTGACCTTATTTCTTTGGTGTAACACATAAGGAGAAATTTAGCAGAATGTTCATACTATTGTTTTCCAAAACAGTGTGAGGACAGGGATAGCCGTGGTCAACATTCACTTTCATTGTATGAAAAAGAGCAGCTTTTGTGTTCCACAGAGGAAAGACAAAGGTTTGGGATGATATGAGGGTGAGTAAATGATGACATTTTTAAAGTGGAGACAATTTTCCAGTTGATGGCAATAATCTTACAGTATCATTATGTGTATGATAATGGTATTTCACCTTTAAAAACAAATCCACACATAGTATTAAATTACAGCAGATAGTGAAGGGTTAACTAGAGAGGCTTTGCCCCACCTCCCTCTCCCTCCCATGTGAAACAGTATCGGTGTTTTGCCTCACTCTTCTCCCTGCTTCCATAATGGCTGTTCGTCTTGCAGTGAGCTCTGCAAAAAGAAGGATCGGATTCAGTTTTCTGAGGCCCATGACAGTGGCCACAGACGTCAGGAGAGGGGCAGTGGATAATGCCGCTGCTTCTGTCACTGTCCAGGGAAGCCACGGCAAGCTCAAGACTGTGGCTGACCTCCCAGAGATCAAAACCTTTAGGATGCTGTATACACTGATCTTTAAAGGGTACATGAATCGTATGCATGAGCTGCAGGTACAGAGAGATACCACAGTTATAGTTGGTTTATCATGTGACTGTAAATGATTTATGTCTCTCTTTATGTATTCAGACTGTCACTGTTTTTACCTTTAAGGACATTGCATAGCAAGGAAACAACTGTCTTCTATAATTGAACACTTTTAAGTAATTCAGTGTATTAGTTGTGATCTCTGTCTGATGTTTATTTGTTGCTCTGAAACAATTTAGAGATACAATGCAATTTATCTCAAAATCAGCCAGATATTTCTTCACTAGCACATCTTCTTTGTTCTTCACCACTTGTTTTTCATCTCTACAGTTATATGAAAAACAGCTTTATGGCCCTTTGTACAAAGTGAATGCTGGAAACTTCCAAGCCATTTCAGTAAACAGTGTGGACTTGGTGGAGGAACTCCTTAGAAAAGATGAGAAATTTCCTTCCAGAGGAGACATGACTTTGTGGACAGAGTACCGTGACATGAAAGGCATCGGCTATGGCCCTTTCACAGAGTAAAAACATTTGACACAATTGTTCTGTATCTGTAACATAGGTTTGTTTTGTAATACATTAAGCAAGTCTATTCATGTCTGGAGATTTGATAAGGCCAAAGTGCATTTGGCTTATATAGTTGTGTGATATTATGTAAACTTATGAAGTTGTGCTGTTTATTGTTGCCCTTCTGAAAAGACAATATGTTCTTCAACAGAGAAGGAGAGAAATGGTACAAACTGCGGACAGTGCTGAACAAACGCATGCTGCATCCAAAGGACTCTGTTCAGTATGGAGATGTGGTCAATGCAGTGGTCACAGACTTCATCAAACGCATTTACTATCTGCGGGAGATGAGCCCCACTGGTGATCGGGTCTCTAACTTGACCAATGAGCTTTATCGCTTTTCCCTTGAAGGTATTTCCTTTCCATAAGCGCTTGAAATGAGATAAAATCAGACAACAGAACATACGACTTGCTTACAGATTCACAAGGGTGTAACTGATGTCTCACAATGCCCTAAATAGATGCATGTTCCCATGAGGATAATTAGAAGCCAACCTGACACTATATGAATTAACTGCTTATAAAAAAAACAACATGCATCACTGTTTGTATCAACATTTATAAATATAAAGTTCAAAGGTATAGCATCTATTTGGAATAGAATATTACGAATCTTTTGTAACATTATAAATGTCGATCACACTTTGTTTTAATGTCCAGTTCTCGCTATTAACAAACCATTAAATACGACTTTTGCCTCAATAAACTCCTAATTTGCTGATAATTAATAGTTAGTTAGGTAGCTGTTAAGTTTAGGTATTAGGTAGGATTAGGGATGTTGAATATGGTCATGCAGAATTTGTGCTTTGTAAGTACTAATAAATAGCCAATATGTTTATAATAGGCCTGCTAATAAGCAACTACTTAATAGTGAGAATTGGTCCCTATACTAAAATGTTACCTAAATGTCTTTAGTGTCACTTTTGATCAATTTAATGCATCCTTGCTGAATGGAAGTATTAATTTGTTTCAACAATCTTTCTGACCACAAATATTCATAATACAGCTTGTCCTTGTGGGGATTTATTGTTTTTACTAAACATTTGCATGCATATTAACATACTATGGACATATTATGGAGTTTTTTTAAACATAATAAAATATTTTTTATTGAAAGTTTTATTAAGTTATTTCATTGAAAATGTTCACTAAGTGGCATCTTTTTATCATTCTATATGATCCCTGAAATAATGCATCAAAAACAGTGATCAGCCATACAACAAAAATCATAGATTTTACCATGGCTAAAATCATGACTATCCATCCATTTTATGAAACAAATTATTGTCTTTATATTATTATTACAATTAACGTGCATGCCAATTTATCACGTGCCAACCAATTTTTAACACATTTTCCATTTACCCACAAAAATTGTGAAGTTATCTTTTTCTCATTCAGGGATCTCATCCATTCTGTTTGAGACACGCATTGGCTGCCTGGAAAAAGAGATTCCAGCCGAGACACAAGATTTCATTAATTCTATCGCACAAATGTTCACCTACAGCATGCCTGTGGTGTTCCTTCCAAACTGGACTCGCAATTACTTGCCATTTTGGCAGTGGTACATTAATGGCTGGGAAGGCATATTCAAATTTGGTAAGCTTGTTGGTTCACACATCTTCTTCAGATAGACTATAAGAGATACAGGCAGTTTGGTGATGTATTGTATTTATGGATTATGCAAAGCCAGAAAAATGATTGACATGAAGATGGAGGCCATTCAGAAGCGCGTGGATGCAAATCAGGAGGTTGCTGGGGAGTATCTCACCTACCTGCTTTCCAATGTCAAGATGAGCAGTAAAGACGTTTATGGAAGTATTTCTGAGCTGCTGTTGGCTGGAGTGGACACAGTAAGAGACATTTAATGTATCTTTGACTGTTTAAATAAAATATGTACACGTTTTTAAATTATATTTGTTTCTCTTCATGTTCTAGACCTCCAACACTATGTTGTGGGCGCTGTATCTCCTCTCAAGAGATCCAGAAGCTCAAGAGGCTCTGTATCAGGATGTAACCCGAGTCTTGAAGGGTGACAGAATCCCAACAGCACAGGAAGTTAACAGCATGCCTTACCTCAAAGCTGTCATCAAGGAAGCATTAAGGTTAATATAATAAATGTTTAAGAAGTCAAAATAACATTTGACAAATACTATAAATTTGCCATATACTATACACTACTGGTGAAATGTTTGGAATAAGTAAAAAGTCTTTTAAAAGAAGTCTAATGCTCACCAAGGCTGCATTTATTTGATTATTAATACAGTAAAAACAATAATGTTGTGAAATATTACTCATTTAAAAATAAGTGTTCTAGTTGAATATATCTTAAAATGTAATTTATTCCTTTAATAGCAAAGCTGAATTTCCAGCAGCCATTACTCCAGTCTTCAGTGTCACATGATCCTTCAAAAATCATTATAATATGCTGATTTGGTGCTTAAGAAACTTTTTTTATTATTATTAACAATATTAAAAACAGTTGTGCAGTGTAATTTTTTTTTTTGGAAACTGCAATACACTATCACTTAAAAATCTGGGGTGAGCAAGATAAAAAAGAAGAAATTAATACTTTTATTCAAAACTGAGCTCAAGCGGCTCCTGACGTGAGGAGGCAATCGATCAAGTTCGAGGGGCAGGTCTATATGGATAGGTCCTATGGAGCTCTGTAGTGAATGAGGTGTCGAGAATGCCTTTTGAATTGACCCAGGACAACTTCTCCGGGCCATACACTCCCAATCCACAAGATACTGTAGAATTTTTCCCTGGCGTCTGGAGTCCAGGAGATCTTGCATCTGTTGGGCCTCTTTGCTGTCCACAATGATGGGTGGGGGGCCTTGGTCACCGTCCTCCTCCCCTCTCGGGCCACCAGCAGGCTTGAGCAAAGACACATGGAAAGTGGGAGAGATGCAGTAAGTGGAAGGCAAGGCCAGGTGATATGACACAGGCATAATTTGTCTGCAACTCTTCTTTGTTACCATTCATTGACTGCAGGGAGGTCTGTGGGTTCTCCTGACCAGGGGAATAAGGGAGGTTGGAAGCTGAGCACACTTTGAGAAGAGATTAAGCCTTTTCAGGGTTTGCGGAGAGAGTTTTGGACATATTCAGCTCAGAGTAGATAGTAGTGGCTCCAGTCTAATTGATCGGTATTTCAGTATGTTCTGAGGAAATGTGTGAGTTCTTGATTCAGTTTGAACATTAGACTGTGGATGATAACCAGAAGTGAGGCTGACATTAATGTTAAGTTGCTGAAAGAAAGCAGCCCATACCAGGGAGGTGAACTGAGGCCCTCTGTCAGAGACAATGTGCTCTAGTAAGCCATAGAATCTGAACATGTAGTTGTACAGATGTTCAGTGGTTTCGAAGGCAGCAGGCAGCTTCAGTAACGGGATGAGTTGACAGGCTTTTGAAAAGCAATCTACTACGGTGAATAAGGTGTTGTGACCTTGGGAAATGGAATGATTGGTAACAAAGTCTATGGAAATATGTGACCAGGGACATTGAAGAATGGGTTTTTGATATATTGCTTGTGGAACCATTCTGGACATGGGTTATTGTGTCAGCCTGCATGGTGGGTCACCAGAAGCAGAGAGGAGAACAGAAGAAGAGGGGAACATAATATTTGCCTGGAGAACAGTTCGGCGGAGGTGGATCTGAGTTTTGAGCACTGGTTATCTTGGTCATAATGTCCCATTGTACCGGAGCAAGTATGAGTGTGGGGGAGATAATGGGTTCATCGTTCTGCAGTTGAGTGAGGATTCATGCTGTCGTGAGAGAGTGTCTGCTTTGGTGTTCTTGGAACCAGGAAGGTAAGTGATGGTGAAATGGAAGTGTGTAAATAATAGGACCCATCTTGCCTGTCTTGGATTGAGTCCCTTGGTGTGCAAATATTCCAGGTTTCGGTGATCAGTCAAGACTTGGAATTGATGTTTAGTCCCCTCACAATGTTCTTCAAAGTTCTGCCACACTTTGAATGCTGCCTTCATGGCCAGTAATTCGTGGTTCCCAACATCATAACTCTATTCTGCATGGCTGAGTTTGTGAGAAAAGTAAGCGCAAGGGAAGAGCTTTGGAGGTATACCATGATACTGAGACAGAATGGCGCCGATGCTTTCAACAAAGAAAGGACAATCTAAATTGGGATGGTGAAGAATGGGAAAGGATGTGATTTGGGCTTTCAAGTCTTGGAAGGATTGTAGGGCTGCTGAGGACCAGGAGAGTCGACAATCCCCATCATTAGCATTGTAGTGCCCTCTACTGCTGGAGAATGAAAAAAATGAGGTGTAGATCTAGTTTAGTGAAATATTTGGCAGTTCCAAGCTGTTCAAGTGCTGCTTGAACCAGAGATAGAGGGTAGGGACGTTTACAATGATCTTGTTATGGCCTGGATAGTTGATGCATGGACAGAGCCCTGCATTCCATTCAAGCTGGTGAAGTAGAAGGTCTGACTCAGGTTGGTTCAAAGGAAAAAATTCTGCCTCAAGGAGGTGTGGTGCCCAGAAGGAGCTCAATAGCACAGTCACTGGAGTAAAGTGGAGAACATTGTGATGCTTTGATCTTGCTGAAGGCCTCTACTAGATCACTATACTTCTGTGGAAGGTTAGGAATTGCAGTGGGTTGCATGTGTGAACAGTAGCAACTTAGCGACTGGTTGCAGACAGCTGGAGAGACAATTCTCTGAAGACAATCCTTGCCTCCTTCTGGGAGTTCAAACACTTCACAAAAGTGAGGGAAATGTGGGTCGTTCATTGTTCCACACTGCTGTAGCCCAATCCAAAGCTTTCCCAGTAAGCAGCGAGCCATGGATTGGTGGTGACTGTGCTTGAGAGGGCAGGGTTAGCTGCGGAGCTAACTGGTGGTGTTGTTGTGACTGGCGCGGATAAACGAAGATTTTGTTGCATGTTTACTAGCTCCTCTGTTAGGGATGTTAATTGACTGAGCAGCTGTTGTTGTGCAGCTAATTTGCTTGCTTGAGCAGAGACTTCATTAGTAAGCTTAAAAAGTGCCACTGGATCCGCGGATGGTGATGTCTTCTGTAACGAAGGGACAACAGAGTTGGAATCCATTTGTGGCTTTATTAAAAGCAGCAGCAGAAATACAAACAGGATAGGGGTTGTCAATCAGTTCCAGGTACAGGGATCATGGTAAAAAAGTCCAGGACAAAAAAAGTCAATACTCAGGTGAGGGAACCCTCTGGTGGTGCGTGGGAGAAACCATGGAGGCTAAATTCATGACGCAAATAATCTTGAGAGAATATATTATGGTTTCCACAAAAATATTAAGCTGCAAAAATTTTTGATAATAAGACCCATTATTATTAGTTGACATTAATGGATAATAAATAAACACCAATTTAGCATATTAGAATGATGTCTGATGGATGGGGAATGGAGTGTTAAATGACTGCTAAAAATTCAACTTAAAAATAAATTTTAAAATATATTTGAATATAATTTTTTATGTGTTTGTGTGTGTGTGTGTGTGTGTGTGTATATATATATATATATATATATATATATATATATTAGTATAAGAGACTTTTTTCAAAAACATTAAAAAAAAAATTGTAATTATTTTAAACTTTTGCCTGGTAGTGTATAATTGCATATTATAATCTCTGTAATTTCATGTGCAGGATGTACCCTGTGGTGCCCATGAATTCTCGTCTTATTGCAGAAAATGATGTTGTCATTGGTGGACACTTTTTCCCTAAAAAGGTAAACTGTCTCCACGTTGTTAGAATGAAAAAAGGGTTGCCAGTTCAGAAATTAGAATCACTAAATCAGCTGTTGTTTTTAAAAACAGACAACATTCACTCTGTGCCACTATGCAATCAGCCATGATGAGAAAGTCTTCCCAGAGCCACAAAAGTTCAAACCTGACCGCTGGCTCAGAGATGGCAGAACAAGACCCAACCCATTTGGGTCAATCCCATTTGGCTTTGGAGTCAGAGGCTGTGTTGGCCGTCGCATTGCTGAACTGGAGATGCATCTGGCTTTGGCAAGGGTAAGAATGACAGACATTTATTTTTGAATTTGTGCCAGACAGTTATATTACATTATGAATTGTGGTTTTTAATCGTATCTTTTCATTCCAGCTAATCAAGTTGTTTGAAATCCGACCAGACCCAACTGTAGGTGAGGTTAGGGCACTCAATCGCACAGTGCTTGTGCCAGACAGACAGGTGAACCTCCACTTTGTGGAGAGACAGAAGATATCTTCTGAACCATAGCTAAAGAATACCACCATTTCAGCAAGATATAAGCTCCCTGTGTACATACAGTATATGAAAATTTTCAGCTAGTGTGAATCATGTGAATATGTCAACTACTTTACCTCTGTCTGGATATATTTCTATTGTGCTTTGGGATATGCAGTATAAAGGACCCTGTATTACACTGTGAAAAATATTTTTTCCCTCTCAGTTTTGTATATCTCTTGCCATTAAATTGTTGTTGTGAATTGTATTTCATTATGCTGATATATTAATGTGTTATATGAACTTAAAAATCAATTAAACTTTTTAATGAATCCAGAGTCTCTGTTTTTGTTATTGTTCAGTATTATTGGAAGGGGAATTGTAAATATTTATAATTGATCACTATAACAGATAAATATTAGAACGCAACTGATAGAAATTAAACAAATTGAAATATGCAGCAAATCAAACGACTAATTTATCACATTTGACAAATACTCACACACACATACATTGGTTTCCATGTTTTATGGGGACATTCCATAGATGTAATGGTTTTTAAACTGTACAAACTGTATTCTATCCCCTTACTCTAACCCAGGGTTGTCCAATCCTGCTCCTGGAGGGCCACTGTCCTGCAGAGTTTAGCTCGAACCCCAATTAAACACACCTGAATCAGTTAATCAAGGTCTTACTAAGTATATTAGGAACTTCCAGGCAGGTGTGTTGAGGCATGTTGGAGCTAAACTCTGCAGGACAGTGACCCTCCAGGACTGAGTTTGGACACCCCTGCCCTAACCCTATCCTATTTCGGAACTGCATTAGCAGGCAAGCTGGAAAAATTGGAAAAGTGGAAAAGTGTTCTATGGTCAGACGAGTCCAAATTTGACATTCTTGTTGGAAATCACAGACGCCGTGTCCTACAGGCTAAAGAGGAGGGAGACCTTCCAGTGTGTTATCAGCGTTCAGTTCAAAAGCCAGCATCTCTGATGGTATGGGGGTGCATAAATGCATACGGTATGGGCAGCTTGCATGTTTTGGAAGGCACTATGAATGCTGAAAGGTATATAAAGGTTTTAGGGCAACATACGCTCCCCTCCAGATGACGTCTGTTTCAGGGTAGGCCTTGTGTGTTTCAGAAGGACAATGCAAAACCACATACTGCAGCTATTACAATGGCATGGCTTCGTAGTAGAAGAGTCCGGGTGCTGAACTGGCCTGCCTACAGTCCAGATCTTTCACTTATAGAGAACATTTGGTGCATCATTAAACAAAAAATATGTCAAAGATGACCACAAACTCTTCAGCAGCTGGAAACCTATATCAGGGAAGAATAGGACCAAATTCCAACACCAAAACTCATAACCTCGATGCCCAGACATCTTCAAACTGTTTTGAAAAGAAGAAAAGATGCTACACCATGGTAAACATGCCCCCGTCCCAACTATTTTGAGACCTGTAGCAGGCATCAAATTTGAAATGAGCTCATTTTGTGCATAAAATTGTAAGATTTCTCAGTTTAAACATTTGTTATCTATGCTCTATTGTGAATAAAATATTGGCTCATGTGATTTGAAATTCTTTTAGTTTTCATTTTATTCAAATTTAAAAAATGTCCCAACATTTCTGAAATTCAGGTTGTATTTAATATATAAAACAATAGAATATATATACTGTATATATTCAATACACAATAAATAAATAAATAAATATATATATATATATATATATATATATATATATTTAGTGAAAAATCCAGTCATCAATAGATAATGCTCTAGTTTATCTTAAAATTTCATTTTTCATTTTCATAAAATTGCATTTTTTTTTTGTCCAGCAATAAGGAATGAAGCACCAAATAGTCATGAACACCATGGAAAATTTGTGCATTTCTTGTATTGTTATTGTTCTTGGTTAAGCAACAACAGCTGACATTATGAACTAATTGCCTTTCCCATTGTTTACAGTCATATGTTTCATTTACAGAAGGACCAGTGATTTATGGTTCTCCAGAGATTTGCTTTGTGTATATCGAATTATGTCCAGTAATTGCGTAAGTGAAACATATTTACTTAGCTCAGAGTGAAATCTATTTTTTGTTCGTAACATCAATATTATATACGTTATCTAACCTTTCTAGATCATTGAAAGAAAAAAATGTACTACAAAAAACATTTTTTTCAAGGAAAACAGCCATTGTAAACACAGGTATGTGATTCTGAAAAGGTCTTAAACCTTTTGTTTGTGTTTGTTCACTATGCCCTGTAGGAATTGGAAGAAAGGTGAATGTTAAAGGGATAGTTCACCCAAAATGAAAATTGTCATTGTTTCCCCAGCCTTCATGTAATTCTAAGACCTTATTTCTTTGGTATAACAAATAAGGAGAAATTTAGCAGAATGTTCACACTATTGTTATCCAAAACAGAGTACCAGGGATAGCCGTGGTCAACATTCACTTTCATTGTATGAAAAAGAGCAGCTTTTGTGTTCCACAGAGGAAAGACAAATGTTGGCAACAACATGAGGGTGAGTAAATGATGACATTTTTAAAGTCTAGACAATTTTCCACTTGATGCTACTATTCTTACAGTATTATTATGTGTATGATAATGGTGTTTCACCTTTAAAAACATAAATCTACACACAGTATTACATTACAGCAGATAGTGAAGGGTTAACTAGAGAGGATTTGCCCCACCTCCCTCTCCCTCCCATGTGATCAGTGTTTTCCCTCACTCTTCTCTCCACTTCCATAATGGCTGTTCGTCTTGCAGTGAGCTCTGCAGAAAGAAGGATCGGATTCAGTTTTCTGAGGCCCGGGACAGTGGCCACAGACGTCAGGAGAGGGGCAGTGGATAATGCCGCTGCTTCTGTCACTGTCCAGGACAGCCACGGCAAGCTCAAGACTGTGGCTGACCTCCCAGAGATCAAAACCTTTTGGATGCTGTATACATTGATCTTTAAAGGGTACATGAATCGCATGCATGAGCTGCAGGTACAGAGAGATACCACAGGCATGGTTTGTTTATCATGTGACTGTAAATGATTTATGCCTCCCTTTATGTATTCAGACTGTAACTGTTTTTACCTTGAATAGAAAGGAAACAACTGTCTTGCCTAATTGAACACTTTTAAATAATTCAGTATACTAGTTGTGTTCTCAGTCTGAATTTTATTTGTTGCTCTGAAACAATTACAGTGCAGTTTATCTCAAAATCAGCCAGATATTTCTTCACTAGGACATCTTCTTTGTTCTTCACCACTTGTTTTTCATCTCTACAGTTATACAAAAGCCAGATTTATGGCCCTTTGTACAAAGTGAATGCTGGAAACCTCCAATCCATTGGCATAAACAGTGTGGACTTACTGGAGGAACTCCTTAGAAAAGATGAGAAGTTTCCTTCCAGAGGACACATGAATGTGTGGAGAGAGCACCGTGACATGAAAGGCATTGGCTATGGCCCTTTCACAGAGTAAAAACATTTGACACAATTGTTCTGTATCTGTAACATAGGTTTGTTTTGTAACACATACATTATGCAAGACTACGTCTGGAGATTTGATAAGGCCAAAGTGCATTTGGCTTATGTAGTTGTGTGATGTTATGTAAACTTATGAAGTTGTGCTGTTTATTGTTGCCCTTCTGAAAAGACTATGTTCTTCAACAGAGAAGGAGAGAAATGGTACAAACTGCGGAGAGTGCTGAACAAACGCATGCTGCATCCAAAGGACTCTGTTCAGTATGGAGATGTGGTCAATGCAGTGGTCACAGACCTCATCAAACGCATTTACTATCTGCGGGAGATGAGCCCCACTGGTGATCTGGTCTCTAACTTGACCAAGGAGCTTTATCGCTTTTCCCTTGAAGGTATCTCCTTTCCATAAGCGCTTGAAATGAGATAAAATCAGACAACAGAACATACAACTTGCTTACAGATTCCCATGGGTGTAACTGATTTGTCACTATGGCGTTAATAGCTACATGTTCCCATGAGGATAATTAGGAGCCATCCTGACACTACACTATTATATTATGTGCATACCAATTGATGTAGTTCTTTACTGATCTTTTTCTCATTCAGGGATCTCATCCATTCTGTTTGAGACACGCATTGGCTGCCTGGAAAAAGAGATTCCAGCCGAGACACAAGATTTCATTAATTCTATCGCACAAATGTTCACCTATAACACTCATGTGGTGTTGCTGCCAAACTGGACTCGCAATTACTTGCCATTTTGGCAGTGGTACATTAATGGCTGGGAAGGTATATTCAAATTTGGTAAGCTTGTTGGATCAAACATCTTCTTGAGATAGACTATAAGAGATACAGGCAGTTTGGTGATGTATTGTATTTATGGATTATGCAAAGCCAGAAAAATGATTGACATGAAGATGGAGGCCATTCAGAAGCGCGTGGATGCAAATCAGGAGGTTGCTGGGGAGTATCTCACCTACCTGCTTTCCAATGTCAAGATGAGCAGTAAAGACGTTTATGGAAGTATTTCTGAGCTGCTGATGGCTGGAGTGGACACAGTAAAAGACATTTAATGTATCTTTGACTGTTTAAATAAAATATGTACACGTTTTTAAATTATATTTGTTTCTCTTCATGTTCTAGACCTCCAACACTATGTTGTGGGCGCTGTATCTCCTCTCAAGAGATCCAGAAGCTCAAGAGGCTCTGTATCAGGATGTAACCCGAGTCTTGAAGGGTGACAGAATCCCAACAGCACAGGAAGTTAACAGCATGCCTTACCTCAAAGCTGTCATCAAGGAAGCATTACGGTTAAGAATTATGTTGAGTAATATAATACATCTTTAAGAAGTCAAAATAACATTTGACTGGCCAACCAAACAGAAAATTCGGCATATACTACGACTATACTGGTCGAATGTTTGGAATAAGTAAAAAGCCATTTAAAAGAAGCCAGAAAATCACATTTATTCCTGTAATAGCAAAGCTGAGTTTTCAGCAGTCATTACTCCAGTCTTCAGTGTCACATTATCCTTCAGAAATCATTCTAATATGCTGATTTGGCGCAAACATTTCTTATTATCAGCAATATTGAAAACAGTTGTGCAACTTAATGTTTTAGTGGAAACTTTAATACACTACTATTTTAAAATCTGGGGTGAGCAAGATAAAAAAATAAATACATTTTCAAAATGTTTATTTCTAATAAATGCTGTTTTTTTTAAAAACTTTCTAGTCATCAAAGAATCCTGAGAAAATGTATTACGGTTTCCACAAAAATATTAAGCTGCAAAAACTATTGATAAGAACCCTGATTAGTACATGATGACAATTGGTAATAATTAAACTCCAATCAGCATATTAGAATGATTTCTCAAGGATCATGTGACACACTGAAGATTAAATGATTGCGTTAAATTATTGCTGAAAATTTAGCTTTGCCATCACAGAAGTTAAACATATTTTAAAATATATTTGAATAGAATTTTTTTAATGTGTGTGTATACTGTATATAGCATAAGACTTCTTTCAGAAACATTAAAAATCGTAATTATTCTAAACCTTTGACCAGTAGTGTTATTGCGTATTATATAATCTCTGTCATTTCATGTGCAGGATGTACCCTGTGGTGCCCGTGAACTCTCGTCTTATTTCAGAAAGTGATATTATCATTGGAGGACACCTTTTCCCTAAAGAGGTAAATTGTTGCTAGGATGAAAAAAAGAAGAGTTGCCAGTTCAGAAACTGGCATCACTAAATAAACTTTATTTATTGTTTAAAACAGACATCATTCGGTCTGTGCCACTTTGCAATCAGCCATGATGAGAAAGTCTTCCCAGAGCCACGAAAGTTCAAACCTGACCGCTGGCTCAGAGATGGCAGAACAAGACCCAACCCTTTTGGGTCAATCCCATTTGGCTTTGGAGTCAGAGGCTGTGTTGGCCGTCGCATTGCTGAACTGGAGATGCATCTGGCTTTGGCAAGGGTAAGGGTTTTTAAACTTGTTCCAGATAGTTATATTACATCGTAAATGGTTTTTTAGTGTATTTTAATTGTATATTTTCATTCCAGCTAATCAAGTTGTTTGAAATCCGACCAGACCCAACTGTAGGTGAGGTTAGGGCACTCACTCGTGGAGTGCTTGTGCCAGACAGACAGGTGAACCTCCACTTTGTGGAGAGACAGAAAACATCTTCTGAACCATAGCTAAAGAATACCACCATTTCAGCAAGATACAAGCTCTCTGTGTACATACAGTATATGAAAATGATCAGCTAGTGTGAATCATGTGAATATGTCAACTACTTTACCTCTGTCTGGATATATTTCTATTGTGCTTTGGGATATGCAGTATAAAGGACCCTGTATAACACTGTGAAAAATATTTTTTCCCTCTCAGTTTTGTATATCTCTTGCCATTAAATTGTTGTTGTGAATTGTAATTCATTATGCTGATATATTAATGTATTATATGAACTTAAAAATCAATTAAACCTTTTAATGAATCCAAAATCTCTCTTTTATGTTATTGTTCAGTATTAGTGCAAGGGGAATTGTGAATATTTGTAATTTATCACTACAACAGATAAATATTGGAATGCAACTGATAGAAGCAAATAAAATTATGCAACAAATGAAATGACTCACATCATATATCACCTTTAACACACACACACACACACACACACTAGTTTCCATGTTTTGGGTCATTCCATAACGGTTTTTGTACTGTACAAACTTACCCTAACCCTACCCCTAAACCACTCAAAACTTTCTGCATTTTTACTCTTTGAATTAGGCCTTAAGTTGTAACATCTTCCCAGTATATTTATCATTTGTGCGTATCTATTGTCTAATTTGCATATTATAAAACCTAGAAGTATAATTTTTTAAAAGGCTCCTTTATTTTAGCCCATTCACCTAAACAAGGGTAAGGAGTGTAATTTATATAATGTGCAGAAATATATTAATGAGTACTGCAGCTATGTTCAGATCTACACAGATGCATCAAAAATCTTAGACGATAAGATAGGAGTAGCGTTTACTGTTCCAGAATTTCACTTAATGGTAAGAAAAAGGACCAGTGATGAGTTATCTGTTTATACAGGGGAAATGAGTCCACTATTATTAGCAATACAGTGGATAGAAGAGATAAGACCTTTGAAATCAGTTATTTGTTCAGATTCATGTGCATCATTGGCTAGTTTACTACACAATCACTCGGAAAGTACCAGACATTTTAATGGAAATAATGCAAACGTTATACAGATTTCAAATGATGGGTATTACAGTGGTATTTTTTTTATGGGTGCCTGCACATATTGGTTTCCAAGGAAATGAAACTGCAGATAAAGAAGCAAAAGAAGCAGTTAAAAATAACGACATTAACTTAATTGTTCATCTAATTAAGAGTGAAATCAAGAGTATTATTAAGAAAAGACTGAAAGAAAGGTGGCAAAAACAATGGGATAAGGAAAAAAAAGGTAGATGGTTTTACAGAATTCAAAGGAAAGTGGGAGAGATGAGAAGTGCAGGGAAAAACAGGAGAGATGAAATAATAATATCAAGGATGAGATTTGGACACAAGATTAAATAGTACACTTTATAAAATGGGTAAACATGATAGGAGAAGGTGTGAATTTTGTGGGTGAGAGGAATCAGTGGAACATGTTATTTTGTACTGTCAGAAATACAAGAATGAAAGAAGGATTCTATTGCAAAATTTAGAACAAATAAAAATGCAATTTAAACTGAGAGATATATTACAAAATAACTTGAGAAATGCATGCTATAGTTTTATTTTTCAGTACCATAAAATAACAAATTTCTGGGAGAGAATATTAAAAAAAAAGAAAAAAGGGGGAAGGTAGTAAGTCATTTTGATCCACACTCCATACCAGTTGGTGTTGTTTGTCAACCACCAATAAACTTCAAGAAGAAGAAGAAGAAGAAGAAGAAGCCTATTCACCTGCAGTACTTCTCTTCATCTGTCAATCTGGCTTCTTATATATTGGCAATAATATTTGATTAATATTAGATTTGATATACAGTTTTCTTTTAAATGATGATAGTTACTTTTTTTATATAAAAATTCTTATTTGAAGTTCTTGATTTCTTTGGTTGTGATGACAACTTTATCCGTGCAGTTCAAGTATTATATAATGATTGCAATAGCTCTGTTAAACTATACCCTTCGGCACCACTCCTAGATTTAATATAGGTAGAGTTGTTAAACAAGGAGATCCATTATCTCCTCTGTTATTTTTATTGGTCATGCAAGTATTGTATCTCCATATTAAAATCAATCCGTTTCAAGGTATCCAGTTGGCCAATAATGTGATTAAATGTTCCCAGTTAGCAGATGATATGGCAATTTTTCTAAAAGACCTAAAAGAATTAAAGGTGGCTCTTGACTGTCTTCATGAATTCTATTTAGTGTCAGGGTTAGCTATAAATATTAAAAAATGTGAATTGTTTGCTTTAAAAGAAAGACCCAGTAACTTGTCTGAATTTTGTGGCATTCCAATAAAAGACTATATTACTTATTTAGGAATTACGATATGCAAAGATCAAAAAGAAAGAATAAATCTTAATTATACCCCAATAATTAATAAAATTCAAAAAAAAAAAAATTTACATTTGGCTGATGAGAGACCTTTCTTTAAACGGAAGAGTTTTATTATCAAAATCTGAAGGATTATCCGGACTAGTTTATACCGCAATGGCTATAGATATTCCAAAAGTATCATTAATGAGATAAATAAATGTATATATAATTTTATTTGGAAAAATAAACATCATTATTTGAATAAAAAAATACTTTGTAATCCACTTAACCAAGGTGGGCTAAATGTACTTGATTTTGAAACATCTAACACAATTTTTAAAATGAAGTGGATACAAAATGATATCCGTTGAAAAGATAAGCTATGGTATTACATCCCTAATATTGTTTTTGAAAAAGTAGGTGGCATTGAATTTCTTCTTAATTGTAATTTTAATATTAACAAGCTTCCCATAAAACTTTCCAATTTTCACAAACAGGCATTGTTATCATGGATGATTATATACAAACACAATTTCCCCCTCACAAATGCTTAATTTGGAATAATAAATACATTACACATCAAAATAAATCTCTTTGTTTAGTTAATTGGTTTAGAAAAAAGTATTTTGTTGGTTTCACAACTTTTGAATAGTAGTAATAGTCATGTGCTTACCTATACAGAATTTTTAGAAAAAATTTCATTACATATACCTGTTAAGGAGTTTATGATGGTAATTAATGCAATTCCTTCAGAACTTAGGAAATTATTAGGAAATGATATAGACAAAAAAACAAATTTAGATTTCAGTCTTAAACTGGAAGGTATAAATATAAAAGAACAAAAATGTAATAATAATTATCTTAGAAATATTTGCCAAATTTCCAGTGTTCCTTTAGCCATTGGTTTTTGGAGATCACAATTCCAAGATGTCAACTGGAAAGAAACCTTTAAGATCTCCAGATGTTTTTGTATCACAAATAAAATTAGAGAAGTATCATACAAGATTGTTCCTCGTATTTATCCTGTAAAACAGATGATTTCAAAGTTTTGTAAAGACTTTGACTTGAAGTGTGTTTTCTGTAAAGAGGAAAATGAGAGTATTGTCCATTTATTTTATGATTGTATATATACAAAAATTTTGGTGTGATTTGTTTTTTTTGTTAAACATAGTACTAATATTGAATTGCAACTCAAAGAAAAGGATGTTTTATTTTTTTATGAGTATACTGTTGATTTCAAAATATGGTATATTGTGAATTTACTCATCATATATGGAAAATTCTTTATTCACAAATGTAAATGGGCAGTGAAAAAAACTAAGTTTACTCATTTTAAAACAGAAATAAGTCACTACCTGTATACGTTAAAAGAAACAACAAATAAAGCAAAAAACAAACAAACTGTAAATTACTTTGAAGCCTTAAATCTTTTTTTTTAATAATTTGCAATTATTTGTGCTTGTTTACTGACATGTGATTTTCTTATTGCTATTCCTATTTAATTTTCTTTATAGTATTTGTTTTGATTTAATTTAAATGTTATTGCCCTTGTATGTTGTATGTTCTTTGTTATAAAATCTGCAATAAAAAACCTTCTCTTCATCTAAAGGTGTCATGCTCTTACCTGCCTGTAGAGGCCACAATCGCTCGAGACTCTCGTTGAATCGAGGCGCCAGTTCACGAAGAAGAGAAATCAACATCCTGTCTGACTCTGCGATGAGAACTGCACCGAAGTATTTACAGTTGTTGTTGTTTTTTTCGATTTGAGTGTTTTTGACTGTTGTATATATAATGTAGATATATGAAGTACATACAAATATTATTAGCATTCAGGTGGTTGGTTTTGGGAGTGAAAAGTTAAAACGTAGTCAGCGTTCAGTACTTAGAGCAGCATTCGTATTTGTTATTTCCTATTTGAGCTCTTAAAACGCGTTTAATTTGGGTTTGTACATATTATGCAGAGATTATTTGTTATATAACTTATACATTTGGTTTTAGATAAACTGGAAAGTCATAGGTAGCTGTTTTGTATCTTTGTTTTAGAGAATTCAGAGGACATTGGTCATGACCAGCTGGTGATTTGCTCAGAATCACATCAGTAAATCTTAACAGTTGCTGTTTCAGCCATCATGAATCCTTCAAACTTCTTTGGTAGACCACAAACTGCCTTTCAGGCACCGAACAACACTAATCAATCTGGAAACCCATTTCAGTCCTTTGCCCAGCAGAACCCAGCACAGGGTGTTGGTTTTGGACAGCCCTCTGCTTTTAGTCAGCCAGCTTTTGGCCAACCAACACCACAGCCTTCTGTCTTCGGCCAGACACCTAGTTTTGGCCAGACCGGTGGATTATCACAAGGATTGGGGCAGACGTCTTCACTTGGTTTTCTGGAAACAGCCCCAGCCTTTGGGCAGTCGAGTTTGGGTCAAGGCACACTTGGATTTGGACAACCACCACCTTCATATTCTCAAGCTACAGGACAGAATCAGATGTCTGCTTTTGATCAGACCTCTGCTTTTGGTCAGTCTTCTGCATTTGGTCTTTCCTCTAGTGCCTCGCAATCTCTGACCAGCTTCACCAGCACTGTTACCAACCAGCCCAGTTTTGGTCAGCTTTCAGCCCTCTCTGTACCCACTGCCACATCCAGCTCCTCAACAGGGGGTAGGACTGATAATCCAACTGGTGGTAACCAGTTTAGTTTCAAGCCACCCAATGATGCCGTGTTCAAACCTATTTTTAGTGTCAGCCCCGAACCTCCCAGCTCAAATCTGTCTTCAGCTTCTGAAACTGTTGGACCGTCCAAGCCCGTAACTAGTAATATGGAGAATTCCTCAAGTGGTTCGCTGTTCTCATGTGTAAAGCCGAGCGCTCTGGGCTTCAGGTTCTCACAGCCAGCAGCAGCTCCATCTGTCTCATTTTCCAATGCTAATTTTTCACAAAAGGAGACGCTAGGTGGTGGCAGCAACATTCAGTTCACCTTCTCTCAGCCAGCCAACCCTTCCAGCAGCAGTACGGCTGCTTCTCAGCCCACGACTCCATCCACCTTCAGCTTCACAGTACAGAGCCTTCAGTCTCAATCGGGTAACAAAATACCTGCGTTTGGTACTGGCATTGGATCCTTTGGATTTGGGGTCCCAAAAACCGAAGCCCCACAAAGAACGGAGGATAGAGCAGGTGATGGACAGAGCAGTGGAGGAGAAACCGCTTTTGTGGGTTTTGGCATAAAACGTAAAGAGGAGCCGGTTGATCCAAATGCAACTAAAAGCGATAGTAGTGAGGCTGGGGCAGATGGACCAAGACAACCCGCCAAACGCCCGCTGCTGAGAACCCGTGGCCCAGCTGGAGGGCTTATTCGCAATGCATTGTCTGAGCTAATAAAATCCAAAGTCAGTCCAGTGAATAGAGAAGATCAACTTCCAGATAGACCAGATCCACCCGGTCCAGGCAGTGATGTGGCCACTACACCTCCAAGATCTCAGGCTCCCACAGTGCTGAAAAAAGCAGAGGAAATTTGTAAGTTACATGTCTTTTCTTGTGATTTTCTTCAGGAGCGCACCAATATTGAAATTTGATTTTCACATTATTGATATATATTAAATTTCTATACTGTTGTGAAAAAAATTGAAGTGAATTAAAAGTAAATTACAAAAAGCAAAACATATTAAACATGGATATTGATTTTTAGATTTTTTTTTTTGAAGGTTACATTTAACAGTGTTATTTAATTATTAGTGTTCTTAAAAATAATTTTATGTGTGTCTGGTGACAACAAAGATAATCTTAAAATAAAAAAGTTGTTAAAAAAATCGTGCATCATTAAATATTCAATATCGACTGAATCTGAAATGTAAAAAATAAATAAATAAAAATCTATAATATGGGTTTGTAATATACCTCATTTTTATCCTAAGCTATTTTGAAATAATTTTTCTTGCTAACATTTTTAAGATTGTGATCACTTGTCTCTGTAGCACTCAAGCCTGAAGCACAGACACACACTCCAGGTAGACGTGCCTCTCGAAAGGAGAGCACAGACAGTTTGGCTGGTCTCTCTCCTACTGACGCCACTGTTATACAGTGCAAAGGCATCCCACCCAACCTCAACAAGAAAGACCTCATCATACAGCATTTTAGGCACTTTGGGAAAGTGCTTAAGGTGTATTGCAGGCCTCAGAAGAATCTGGCCATCGTGCATTTCCAAGATCATGTGAGCATGTCTAGTTAGATACATAATACAAAATGCTCATTGCCACAAAAGTAGTTACATTTAATGAATGTGTTTGTGATTAATTAGATGAACTCTCTCTTGCCTTTCAGACATCTGCAGCCAAAGCCAAAAAGAAAGGAAAGCAGTTCCAGAGGATTGAAATTCAGATATTTTGGCAAAGGAAAAAGCAAAGTGAGTAACAGCACTATTAAGTTGTTTGTTTGCTCTTCAATTAAATTAAGTAAAAATCTTAATTCATTAAATGTAAAATGTTGGTTTGGCTTTGTGGTATTGTTACACTGCAAAAGGCTATTCTTAAGTGCAGTGTTAATGTCGCCAATAAAATTACTACTGAAAATTAAGTTTATTTCATCAGTATTACAAAAGCAAGATGAAAAAGGTTTTGATAATTGAACCATTTAAATTAAAATATATTGTGGATGAAAATATGATTTAGAGAAATTATCAATGAATGCACTAACAGTGTTTATCAAGAATAAAAATGTAGATTTTTAATGTCATATAATGCTTGGCATTGCTTCGAACTGAAACCTCCACTGTAACAAATCTGGCCCTACTAAACTTGTTCGAGGTCAAGTTCACTTTTTCACATTTGCATTTTTTTGGCTGCTGAAAGTTACAATACACATCTAATTTAACAACACAGGGGTCACAGGAAATTAGGACATGATAGCTTTTTTTGCTTTAAACTGATGAACATCTGAAAAAAACGTTGGAGACATGTTCAACATGAGATCTGCTGTTTAAATGTGATTCTATACCTTGTTTTAGCCTTAATTTAGCAGAAGCACTAAATGTTAACTCTCATACTGTTATGCATATGAAATGATTGTCGTTTACAGGTCCAAGTGAAAAAGCTGCTAGACCTTCAGAAGTCAAAGATGTGGTAGGAGCCTCAGAGTCTGGGGCTGCATTTTTGCAGTCCTCCCCTAGTCGCAAGCTTCTTCCCAGAGCAGTGCCCATCAGCACCACTAGCTCCCTTACTAAAAGGTAATTTAAGACATGTAATATCAAGCAGTCCCTTTGCATGATTCTTATTTGGACTAATTATTTATTTCTACTTGTTGTTTTTATGTTACAGCTCTCCAATCCAAAAATCATCTGTTGCTAAAACACTCCAGTTTGAGAGTGAGGCATCACTGGAGTCAGTCTCAGAGGAACGGAGCGTAGAACGACCTATTATTAACCTGCCCTCAGTACTGCAGCCTCTGGTTGGTCAGGTGGCTGAAACAGCAGAGGAGAGATACCGCCTCCTAGAGCAAAGAGACAAGATTTTACGGCAAGGTAAAGCCTTAATTGGTTCTGGTATAATCTACTACTGAACTTATTATAATAAATGTAATAAGTAAATGCAGCATTTATTGTTATTATAGGATTATAAAATAATGTTGTATGTGATATTATTCATGCTGTTTGTTTTATTTATATTTATATTTAAACATAAATGATGATAAATAATCTGTTTGGCAATAAACGATCTTTTTGTCTTTGAAGCTCGACCCAAAAGAACAGACCTGGATATGTCTAAAGTGTTTGTGGGAACATGCCCTGATATGTGCCCAGAGAAAGAGCGGTATATGAGAGAAACTCGCAACCAGTTGAGCGTCTTTGAAGTTATTCCAGATACAGAGAAGGTTTGTGATGATCATAGTACAGTCCAGTAATGATCTGGAATCCATGTTTTCATTGGAGTTCTTGGCCAAAGTTTAATGTTTTGTGATAAAATCTGAGTAAATTGACTAAATCCTCCCCTTCTGCTTAGGTGGATCATTTTGCTGCTATCAAAGAGTATAGCAGGTCTTCGGCCGATCAGGAAGAACCGCTCCCTCATGAGCTTAGACCACTTCCTGTGCTAAGCATGACTATGGACTACCTTGTAACCCAGATTATGGACCAGGGTGAGGGCAATTACCGTGACTGGTATGACTTTGTCTGGAACAGAACCAGAGGAATTCGGAAGGTGGGCATAACAACTTTAATTGCTTGATCTAAGGCCTTATTTTTAAGGTGTCTAACTGTTGATTTAATTAAAATATTTAAAACTGATTGATATATGTCAATGTGAATATTATTTTTCCGTTATGTCTATTTTGTAATAATCATGTGTCTAAACCTCTCTTGCAGGACATAACCCAGCAGCATCTATGTGATCCAGAAACAGTATCGCTCATTGAGAAATGTACTCGTTTCCACATTCACTGTGCCCATCACCTCTGCCAGGAACCCATGATGTCTTTTGACGCAAAAATCAACAATGAGAATATGACAAAATGTCTGCAGAGTCTAAAGGAGATGTATCAAGACCTAGACACTAAAGAGGTGTACTGCCCCAATGAAGCAGAGTTCCGCCAATACAATGTGTTGCTTAAGCTCAATGATGGAGATATTCTTCGGTAAAACCTTGCTTTTGTCGTCTTTTATTTTGGCAGTAAATCCAAAAATACATTGCAATAGTCAAGGCATTTCTTTAGTTCAAACGGTAGATTAGGCCTGTTTCACTAGCAATACTAAGTTTAAGGATTCAGTTCATGAACTAATAAAATGTAAATGAGAAATACACTTTTGTAATATACATATTTGCAGCGATGGAATAAAGGATACAGATGGATTTGTTTTGTGTCAATGCAGTGAGGTGCAGCAGTTCCGTAAAGAGGTACGGGAGTCTCGAGAGGTTGACTTTGCTGTGCAGGCCTTTGCAGCACTCAACAGCAGTAACTTTGTCCGGTTCTTCAAACTTGTGAGTGCAGCTTCCTATTTGAGCAGCTGCATACTTCACAGATACTTCAATCAGGTAAATGCATCTTACCCAGAGGGTAGTTCTATAGCCAGTATTTCTGAAATACTTTGGCATTTGTTACACCTTTTGAGTTTGTTTAATTGGAATGTTTTTTTTTTTGTTGTCTCTGTTTGATTAGGTGCGAAGCAAAGCACTGAAAATCCTCAATGTGGCCTTTACTGTTGGATCCCAAAGATCCACCATTTTCCCAATCGAAGACTTTGTCAGAATGCTCATGTTCCGAAATGCCACTGAAGCCGCAGACTTTATTCAACAGCATGGCCTTACTATCAATGATGGGTATGTCCTACTTATTTTCTCTGTTGTCTTGATTTTAATAATTTTTTTTTTAATGCCGTTCTTTACTAAATGCAATAGTGTCCAAAGTTATTTTGGAGATGCAGAATTTTTGAAAACTAATGCCTTATTTTGTCTCTCATCCAGCATGGTAGAACTTAGTCGCACAGCCTATCAGGAGCCTGATTTCTCTTTACCACAGAGGAAGTCTGTGGTCATTGAGAGGAAGAGAACTGTTCTGATTGGTGAGGTGGTGAACGGTGGACCACTGCCCAACCCACCCCAGCACAATCCCGTTTGCAGCTTCGACTCCAAAAACAAATACACAGGAGACAGCCTGTCTTCTGAGCCTCCACCAGCTGCCCTGAAGGGTATGGATGCACTTTGATTCTTAGTTCATTAATGAAAATAAGAATATACTTGTACTTACTGTCGATATTTTAATCCTTGTCTTTGGCAGCTCATCCACAGAGGCAGGAGTTGAAGCCCTTGATGGACCCTGACTCCAGGCTTCAGGTGACAACAAGGCTTCTGGCTGAACCACGGCTGTTCGTGGACCAACCTGGCACGACAGAGCCTGTAAAACCTGACGACACGGAGGAAACCGGAGAGAAGAACCAAACAGAATCATCTCTTCCTGTGGTGCCACTGCTGGTTTTCCAACCCATATTAGCCCCACAACCAGTCCGACCTCCATCTCCTCCACCAAAACCAGAACCAGGGTACACAGATCAGGTGAAACGCTTTTCAGTCTTAACTGCAAAGTCCTACACTATGGTACATACATATGCTAACTAATGACACCATGATCTCTGGCAGGATATAATAGCAGAGGTGGATGCAGTGCTTAATGAGGTAGTGGAAGCCGAGGTCTCTGATATAACTCGTGCAGCTGCTGAATATGTGTCTGCAGCCCTCAGGTAGGAACTTTTTCTTTTCTAACCCACAGGTTTTATTTGTCAGCCAGAAGATTTCACTTCCATAAAGCCAAAACAAATTTTTAACATAGGGTTTGTTTCTTAATGTGTCTGGTCATGTGTGTTCTGCAGTGTGAGTGACAGTGAGTTAGAAACAGTTGTGACTGAAGTCTTAAATCAGCTGCTGAGGGAACTATCCACGGCAGAGATCATCGCTGAGAAGGAGAGAATCGCAGAGGAGAAACGCAAGCAGGAAGAAGCCAGGTGTGTGAAAGACCCTCTCCATTCATTTTTTTTTTATTAGTGCTGTCAAACGATTAATCGCATCCAAAATAAAAGTTTTTGTTTACATAATATATGTGTGTGTACTGTGTATATTTATTATGTATATATAAAGACACACGCATACAGCATATATTTTGAAAATATTTACATGTATTTACGTGTATACATTTATATTCATATAAATTATATGAATATATTTAATATATAAACGTAACGTATTTTTCTTAAATATATACATGCATGTGTGTGTATTTATATATACATAATAAATATACACAGTTCACACACACAATATGTAAACAAAAACTTTTATTTTGGATGCGATTAATCGTTTGACAGCACTATTTTTAATACAATGGTTTTGTTTTTGTGTATGTTAAGTTCCCTTTTGAAATGGTCTCTCACATTACATGAATCTAGGGTGTAACTCCGTTTTCTCTGTATACTCGATCCTGATTTGTTAATGTTTGTGCAGCTGCAAAAACCAATGGCATTTCAGGCATTTCTGGTTATGTTTAGTAGCCAGAGCGTTTTCAACCCTTTTTCCATTTTTTGTGTTTGATGTCAGGAGGAAGGAAGCCTTTCTTGACCAGTTCAGCGGTGAGCTGTGTGCTAAAATCAGTGACGAGGTGATAACAGAGAGCATTAGAGCGACCGCAGAGGCTGAAATAAGGTACCGCATCCTGCATAAATATCTCCCTGAGTTTATCTTTGCTATTGTCTGTCACCTTTGGCTTCCTCATTAACAGTTGTAAGGGATTATTATGTACAAGTCACATTTCTCCCTGAAATTAAATGGGGGGAAAAAAGGAAATTATGTTTTGACTAAAGGAAATGAAGCCATTTATAAGATGGTTTATCTGACATAATATAAAAAAAATTTATCTAATAGTTTTTTATGAGTTTAAATTATAGGAAGGTGGTTTTTTGGGGGATGGGGTTATGCTTCATTTTAAATAATGTAATAATGCAAACGTTTAGGCATTAAGACAATTTTAATTGTTAAGCTCAATTTCTGCAAAATGTTTATTTTATATGCATTTATTATAGTATTTCTTCATTTTGATTTTTGGGTGAAACATGACTTTTGACAAGTATTCGTGATTCATCAGTGAATGTGCAAAATTGGTCATGCTCTTCTTCATTTCCAGGCTTGCTTTAGAAGAAAAGGCGGCTTGTATTGCCCGCTGCTCAGCGGAGGAATGCGACAGCATAGTAGAGGAGACGCTGGCTGAGGAGTTGGCCGCAATGGCACAAGATATCCTGGACAATGAGTTGAGGCGCATCTGCAAGTTCATCAAGAGGTTTGAGTTGATTATTATTTCTCTTTATGTGTATAAAGGAAGTCCTGGAGCAAATAAGTTTACAAACCTGTATGCATATACTCTAGGTGGCGTGATGTGGTAGCCGTGCGTCGTCAGCTAAAGAGACAGATGCGTGGTTTCCCTGCAGCCCCTGGCTGTGTAGATCCACGGTTCAAACTGAAGGCTCTTGTACCCAGTGCCCCTACGAGCCCCTCTCTGGATCTCCTGGCCCAGGGGATGGTCAACCTGGGTAACTCCGGGAACATGGCGGTTTCCTGCACAAGGTCTGTTATTGAAGATTTCTATTTTTTTATTGTGCTTTGATTTGTTTTTGTTTTTTGAATGCAACTTAATGATTGTTCCTGGCAATTAATTTTAATAATATAGATTGCTGAAAATGAGACAGGAAGCAGTTCATCAAATGAAAGTGTCCTACTACTACAATCTCTTACTGAGGTAAGTACAGTGGGGATACAGTGTGGCATAGATGTGCAGAATGCAGATAATTTTTGTCACCATGATTTTCTGAATGGTTGGTTATCCTTCTTTGGCAGTGAGCGTGTATGGATGCCTCTTGACCTGCCCACTCTTGTGGCAGAAAGCACCCCTAATGCACCAGATAGAATCTTCTGGAAAGCCACGCTTCTATTGCCAAGCAACTGCGATAGTGACATAAGCTATGCCAGCAGGTAATGAACGAAACTGTGGGAAAACTTCTTAAAATTTAAAATTAAAACTAACCACTTTTGTATTTTTATGTTTGTTTCCATGCAGGATTCTGACAGACTGGCTTGAGGTTAAATTGGGTAGAGGAATCCAATCTGAAGAGAGTGAGAAAGAACTCAAAGGGCAGCTGAAAACACTGTGCATTAGTCACAGCTTGACAGATATTAGGGGACAGACTCACGAAGTTCACATTGCTATAAAAGTAAGCTTCAGACGGAATACTTTTCCCAAAAAATTACAATTCTGTCATTATTTACCCAGTTAAAGTGAGGTATTGTGGAGAAAATGGACCACAGTGGGAAAATTCCAGCTCATGAAATGCTCATTAGTATCCAGTTATCCAAATGTCTCTGCATTGACATGATTAACCCTTGTGTTTGTGTGCAGGCATGCCATGGCCCTCTGAGTGCAGAAGACCAGTGTCTGCTGGAGGAACAGAAGGAGCTCCATGGTACCAGTGCTCTGCTGATGCTACTTCCCTCTCTTAACAGTGCTGGACAGGGTGAAGAGGATGAGGATGTGTCCCTGCTCTCTGCCTTCCTTCAGCTGAGGCAGGTGCAGCAGGCCAGCTGCTGGCACTCTCCTGTACCTCTGGTTGTGGTGGTCACTGGCAACCAAAAGGGTGGTACCAATGATCATGGTTTAGAAGAAGGCAAGTTTTGAAGGAAAGACTTAGTATAGTAGACAAGACTATTAAAGACTGCAGTCTGATTAATTTATTGTCTCTCTTTCACAGCACTCATGTTGAATATGTTAGTCAAAGATGGTCTCATCTCTGAATACATCTTTGTCCACGTACCAGCAACCCTCACTGACCTGCAAGGCTCAGAGCAGGTTAGTCTGCAAAGAAATATTGAAAATGCACAGTTGTTCTTATTTAATGTAGTTAAAGAATATTTGTGTTAGGCATGCGTGATAAAGAAATATTGAAAATACACAGTTGTTCTTATTTAATATAGTTAAAAAATATTTGTGTTAGGGATGCGTAATATGTGTGGTTGTATTGCTATTCACTTATAAATGTGAACTTTTTAATGCTATAGTTATTGGCTCAATTGGTAAAATAGGGCGATATAATTAAGGTGATAAATTGTTGCCAAATAATCATTGGGGCCCCACATTTCAAGCTGCCTTTTTTTAAACAAATAATTTATAATGATGACTTTTTTTTTTTTTTTTTAAACATTTTCCATTTACTTTTTTTTAAAGTAGTTTCCACTCTTGCACACAATGTTTGGTGGAAACATGGATAGATGCTTATCATTTTTTTCTTATCAGGGAAATGAGGATTGATGTCTTGAATGCTTATTGAAAATGTAGCATGTATTATGTACTTACACATTCTCTTTATATAATTGATCCACTTCAGATGAGTCATGTCATCAGGTGGCTTGCTGCCCGTTCTCCCGCTGGCCCACCCCTGTCCTCTCAGACCCTGCTGCAGGTTGTTGAGCTAGGCCTGTGCCGTGAGTTCTACTCCAGACTACAACGAGACAAGCAGGACAGGAAACATACAGGTCTTCTGTCCCAGCATCCGGAGCCTATCGTGCATCTCTGCAACAGTGTGCTGAGTTTCCTAGCAGGTGTGGTTTCGTCAGAGCATCTGTCCGGTCTCTGCTGGCCACCTCCCGAATTCTCTCTCCCCGAGAACAGTGAGCTGATTCCTCATCAAGCTTGGAACTCTCCAGAACACCTGGAGTGGCTGAAGAGAACCATCCTCAGCCGGCAACTTCCTGAGTGGGATCTGCCTCCAAGTTGTGGTAGGTTC
Source organism: Tor tambroides (assembly GCA_021397915.2). NCBI lineage: Eukaryota > Metazoa > Chordata > Actinopteri > Cypriniformes > Cyprinidae > Tor > Tor tambroides. The sequence continues at coordinate 26,891 of JAFVLL020035866.1, read as the reverse complement.
CAATCCTTGAATTTGTACATCTTAGTATTTTTATCTTAATTGAGAGGAATCAAAACTAATCTCTTTTCTTATTTCTTAGCCTCCTGGCCACATTTGTGTGCCTCGATATTCCAGTACGTATCCCAGATCCCTACCTCACCCTTAAGCCAACCTATTCTAATGTCCCGCCTGGAGAACCTGCTAAGAAGAGTGAACTACCAATACTTTCATGTGAGTGGTGCAGATGAGGATGACTATGAGATGACTGGACCGTCCTTTCATGAAATTCCTTGGGACGACATCATAAGCCTGTGTGTAGAGCATCGCATGAAGGACTGGAATTTGGAGACTTTGGTGGCAAAAGGTGAGAATAACAGATTGGTAGCATAATGCCAATTAGCTTTGAACATATTCCATTGTTAAATGTATGTTTTAACTCTTATGATAATAGATGCCCTCACGGATGATGGCGAGATTCTTGTATATTTTAACAAAGACAGCCTGAAGTGTTTCCAGCCCCCTGATAGCTGGATAGAGGCTGTGAAACAGACATATCAGGAAAAACAGCAGGCCTCAGAAGTGTAACTATCACTGTTTTATATATGTATTATTCACAGTATAATCATATATATAGCATAACAGCCTTGCATCAAAAAATTCAAACTAAATTTCAACGTTTTCTGATAGGTCAAAAGTCAGGCCCCCAACCACGGCCAGACATTTCCCCAAACAGAAGCTGTTTCAGAGTCACATAAACACAGAGGAATGGCCTTCTGTTCGTGATGCTGCACAAATTCCCATATCGCAGCACTTTGAACAGATTCTCTCTTCCATTCGTGATATAAACGCTGAGGGCCAGAGGTTAGCATTAACAATTTTAATATTAGAGTTGTTGGCTTTTTTTGCTTGGATGTTTGTAGTAACCATTTCTTAACACGTGTCTGTAGGATTGGAGAGCAGATACAGTGTCGGATTGAAGCGTATCCTTTACGCCCTTCATCGTTTCCTCTTACTCTGACCTCTGTGCCCATGACCATGACCCCCTCCCGAAAGCGCCCTGCTGCTGGGACTGTCCACATACAGGTAGAGTTATACCAGAGACACCATCACAACTGGATTAATATACTTGCATTACTATAATTGCATTAAGTCTCTATTTTTGTGCTCTTTAAAGGAAACAGAAACAGCTGACCTGGTTGAGAAAATATCTCCTTGCAAAATAAACAGACTCTTTGATGCAGACAGCACACAGAATCCCATAATGGAGCGACTTCAGCGTACTCTCTTAACTGTTCAGGAGATGAATGCTGAGGGCCAGAGGTTAGGTTTAAACTTTTTTTAATGCACTAAACGGGAGTTTTACTCAAAATTAAGATGATATGATGCATTATGGGATTTTGTCTATTTTATTCTTTTTTTTTTTTTCATATGTGTATCTAGAATCGGAGAGCAGATTCAGCGTAGGATTGAAGCGGATCGTTTGTCCTCTGCCTCTTTTCCTCTCTTCCTCCCCTCCACCCTCCTCTCTGCGCCTCCCCTAGTTAGGACTTCCTCTTCCAAGCGCCCTGCTGCTACCTTCCACATACAAGTACAGTATTCTAGCATAATTAAGTATAGTATGAAGTTAAAAAACAGCTTTCATTATAAATGCCTTAAACCAGCATTTGTTTTTTTTTTGAAGGAAGTGGAAATGAAAGATTCTGTTGAGAAGACTGCTGCATCTTGTGAAAACAACAGACCGGTATCTTTGTTCCAGCGTTTGCAGGACTTAAAAAGAGAGTTGTCAAGTCAGAAGGAGGAGGAACGTGTGTGTGACCTCAAGTTGAAGTGTCTTTTAGACATTGTAGAGAACTGAAGATGTTCGAATATAACAGTAGCTGCTGAATGCCACTTCTAGTCTCCCAATTTGAAAGAAAATGTCTTGTCTGCTGCTTAGTGGTCTCAGTAGTTTTATTTTTGCTATTTTAAATGTTATATTTTTTGATAAAATGCTTAAGTCATGTGCCTCATCCATTAGGTTTACTTAAATCTTAGTGTGTGTATCTCTTTGTACTTTAACAGTAATTTTAGAATTTGTTCATTTGTTGTTTCATTCATACTTTCCTGCTTTCTGAATAATAGAGTTGAATGTATTTTGTTCATCCCAATAATTCTGTTGTATTTAAATGTATATTTTTGGACAACCATAAAGATTTTTATCAAACTACGGATTTTGTGTATTTTTTCCGCCTAATATACTGAGAAACACTAAAATATTTTAAAGATCTTTTTGTTCGTATTACTACAGGCTAACCTTTGAATTACGAATTAACATGAGGTGATTAATTATTCATGACACTCCAATCGTGATAGGTGTGAACTGGCAAGTCACGCCCATTTTGGTATGTTTCTAACATGTGATTGGAGGGCCTGTCCTCTGGTCATATCTCTCCATACGATATCGCGCTCGGAAGGCAGTGCTAAGCATAATGGGAAACGTAGTTTAAGAACGAAGCCCCTTTTCCATGAATGATTTAAGAGGAAAATAACTACATTTCCCAGGCTGATTTTAAGGAGGGGTTTACCGTCTCGATCAGCTGAAATATGACAGGTTCTTTTCAGTTTACAAGTTTTGCTCATGCTCTTCAAAGATGACTGAGGGAACGTGAGTACAATTGTTTAATATTTCTGAATGCTTATGTTTTAAAATCACGCAGATATGAGATGAATACATTTTCCCAAAAGACACGTTAAACAGAAACTAATATATTAATTATGACGTTTTAGGTTTTAATAAACAGTATATTATTATTATTATAAGTATCAATGCCCTATAATGCAGACTATATGCATATCTGTAGATGCTATCTTTATTATAACATAATATGATTTATGAAGTCATGAAACTGTTTGTTTATTTATTTTTTGAGAAAGACAATGCCAGTATTTCTACAGTGCTGTGTTGTACTGACAAACTTAACTATAATTTAAATAAAGTAATAAAAAAAAGCTTTTCATTGTTATTGTTAGATGCACATCAGTTTTTTAAAGATGTAAGGTTTGTTAAATGCTTGAAAAGTGTAACTGTACTACTGTTACTATGCCCATCCAAGTGTAACATTTAAATATTTGATTCAGGTGTTTGCGGAGAAGGGGAGGCCCCTATAAGACTGAACCAGTGACAGATCTCAGCCGCTGGAGGTTGAGTAATGTGGAGGGCAGACAGACCTGGAGGTACATTGAGGAGGCAGGCAGCGTGGACAGACAGCAGAGCATGCTGGAATCTCACTCTCTGGGACTGGACACGGTAAACATAAACATTACAGACAAGTACAGTGCAACATTTATATTCATTTTCATATCTAATCTGTTCTTCCTGACCTCAGGGTGAGTTCATCTCAGCATCCCCTGCCGCACACACTGCAGTAGAAGCTGCACTGAAGGGAATGGACTTCTACAGCCGTCTCCAGGCTGAAGATGGACACTGGGCTGGGGATTATGGTGGACCACTTTTCTTACTTCCAGGTCATTCATTTATAATAAGCCATTTGGACAGACTTTCTTTGTTTAGGCATTAGATGAAAGTAAATATTCTGATAATATATAAATAATAAATTATGTATTACATAAATATGATCAGTCGAGCATCATATGAAAATTAACATTTTTTGTGCAATTAACCCATGCATTATTAAGGTTAAAATTTGCCACTAATGAACTAAATAGTAATGGTTCTGAGAAACCTAGAATTTTTAAAGCTAAACTGTGCTTTTGTCTATTTGTCGATGGTTTTCAGGTCTGCTCATAACCTGTCATATTGCTAAGATCCCTCTGCCAGATGCATGGAAGCAGGAAATGGTTAGATACCTTCGCTCTGTGCAGCTGCCTGACGGAGGCTGGGGCCTGTGAGTGTTAATAACACTGTCTTTTATTATATCTCATGATACCTGCAAGGAACATCCAGATTATATTTCACTAACAAATCAAAAGAAATAAATAAGAACTCATCTCATTATTATAATGCAAAATAAGAGAGAAGGAAATCAATCTTATTACTGTAATGCAAAAATAAAACAATTGAAATGCTACTATATTTATACATAATGGTAGTGTTTTATTATTTGTCCTTTATGCAAAAATTTTTCTCCATTATCTTGCCTCCTAATCTAGTTATCTAATAAACCTAGCATTGTGTACAAGGAATATTATTGGCTCTTTATCAAATTACTTTATTCCTCTTTTGTGTATTGCTTTGGATAAAAGCATCTGCTAAATGCATAAATGTAAATTCATCTGAAGAAGATGTTTTGAAGAATGCTGGTAACAGTTTTAGTTTCTATGACTTGCATTGTATGGACAAAAAATACAATGAGAGTCAATGGGAACAGAAACTTTTCGGGTTACCAACATTCTTCAAAATATCTTTAAAAAAATCATACAGGTTTGAATTGACATGAAGATGAGTAAATGATAACAGAATCATCATTTTTGAGTCCACTGTCCCTGTAATGTTTAACTTCACTAGGATAATAATGAAATTATTACTTATTTTGCTGATGAATGAAACAAATATTCATTTTCCAGGCACATTGAAGATAAATCTACTGTTTTTGGAACAGCTTTGAGTTACACCACCCTGAGAATTCTGGGAGTTGGGCCTGATGATCCAGATATGGTTCGCGCAAGGAATATTTTACACAGCAAAGGTCTGCGATTGCTGATATACAAACAGTCACATGTATGTTCATATGTAACGTAACCCAATAAATGAAATAATATGGTGTTTTGTTTCAGTATTGTCCTGCTCTGTTACAGGCGGTGCTGTCGGTATACCCTCCTGGGGTAAATTCTGGTTGGCCATCCTCAACGTATACAGCTGGGAAGGGATGAATACGCTCTTTCCAGAGATGTGGTATGCTAAGAGAGTACATTAGTTTACAGATTTAGTGTCATTTTTGTTTTGAAAATGTATATAGTTGGATTTTTTCCCATCAGGCTGTTCCCTTCCTGGGTACCTGCACATCCCTCCACTTTATGGTGCCACTGTCGGCAGGTCTACCTGCCCATGAGCTACTGCTATGCCGTCAGGCTGTCTGCCGATGAAGATCCACTGATACTCAGTTTAAGACAGGTGAAGTTTCACAGTTTTACCACTAGAGGCCACTCTGAGACCACATTAAAAGCAGGCTTGTTTGCCTGAACTCTGCTATCCAGTCACAGTTGTTTGTTTTTTGGGTGTTAAACAGGAGCTCTACATCCAGGAATACTCGACTATTGACTGGCCAGCTCAGAGGAACAACGTTGCAGCTTGTGACTTGTACACACCACACAGCCCCTTGCTTAATATCGCCTATTGTGAGAGAAGTGTAACATCTCTGTAAAAAATAATCCTTTACCCTTTACATTTCAATTAAGTCACATAACACTATCAAACTTGATCTTACAGTGATCCTGAATGTGTATGAAGCTCATCACAGCACTATGCTGAGAGAAAAAGCAGTCAAAGAGCTTTATGACCATATTAAAGCAGACGATCGCTTCACTAAGTGTATCAGCATTGGCCCGGTGAGAGAGAAGAGAATACATTTTATTTTGTGTAATGTAATATTGACTCTATTAATCCACATCCCTGGTTTTATTGTGTGCAGTTTCTCTGTACATGTTTTATCTGAACTATTCATTAATAAATATTCATTCTTAAACATCACTCTGTGTACAAAACTAATTTCCTGTTTTGTCAGATTTCGAAAACGATCAATATGTTGGTACGCTGGTATGTGGATGGACCCACATCACCTGCCTTTCAGGAGCATGTGACAAGGATTCCTGACTATCTATGGTTTGTGGTCTGATTTTAGTAATTTCCTGCTTATATTATAATGTAATGATAATAATAATTGGTTTCTGTCTTTCTTTTTGTCGTTTTTATTTGTTCAACGCTCCAGGCTGGGTTTGGATGGCATGAAAATGCAGGTGAGATGTCATTATGAAGAACATTTTTGGGTTCTAAAGTTTGTTTTATCTGATCGGTTAAATGTTATTATTAACAATATTAGTAACAATTATCACTCATATTATTTTTTATTTTCCATCAGGGTACAAATGGATCACAGCTATGGGACACTGCATTTGCAGTACAAGCATTTCTTGAGGTATATACTGTATCTTTATTAATAAAACCAAAACTGGCGCATAACCGATGATTGATCAGTTGGCCTTGTTTTCTGAACAGGCAGGTGCCCAGGACATCCCCAGGTTTACAGAGTGCCTCACACAAGCCCATCATTTCTTTGATCTGACCCAGGTGAGGATGATTAATTGAAATCTTATCTATCTATCTATCTATCTATCTATCTATCTATCTAAAAACAAAATAGTAGCATGTAACTTGTAGTCTCGAGCTTTTGGCCCCCACTGAAATGTAATAATTTGGTGTCTATGTGAGGTCTAATCAGTTTTTTATTATTATAGATCAAAGATAATCCTCCGGAATATGAGAAATACTATAGACAAATGAACAAGGTAAACTTTTGGGTATTGCATTTCAACCTTCTTAACCATTCTTAATGTGCTCTTAAACACTTTAATGAGTGTGTGTTTGTGTTATTCAGGGAGGTTTTCCCTTCAGCACACGGGACTGTGGTTGGATAGTTGCGGACTGTACAGCGGAAGGACTGAAATCTGTGATGCTGCTGCAGGAGCAGTGCGGTTTCCTCAAAGAAAAAGTTCCCACTGAAAGTCTCTTTGATGCTGTCAATGTGGTAAAAGCCTTGTTTACAATTCAGACATGTTTAACATTCTGTCTGTGTCTTACCAATGCAGAGCCACAATAATCTGATTTACAGTACACTTATTATAGGAGCAATCCCCTTGGAGCAACCTAGGGTTAAGTGTCTTGCTCAAGGGCACAATGAGCCTAAGCCACTATGCAACACTGAGCCTCTTTGTGACTCAAATCTCATCAACTCACAACATAGACAGTGTTAGATCCTATTTAGAAGGTCTTTACTCCCCATCTTTAATCTCAGTCCCTCAAAAATTGTATTTTTCTTTATGTTTACTAAAACAGAGTGTTCAAATGTGAGTTAATTATATTCAGTATTTATTCATAGGCTGATATAATATATTGTCACTTCTCTAATGTTCATGCATGGCTCATCTTTCCAATGAAATTACAAAGTGAAATGCATCCAAACTCACAAGCTGTGTCAGAATAAACACACTAATCATATACACTATTGTTCAAAAGTTCGGGGGCGGTAGGATTTTATAATGTTTTTGAAAAATGTCTCTTATGGTCACCAAAGCTGTATTTATTTGATCAAAAATACAGTAGAAACAGTAATAGTGTGAAATATTACTGTTTCTAGCTGTTTTCTGTGATAATATTTTTTAAATTGTAATTTATTCTGCGTTGGCAAAACTCAAATTTTAGCAGCCATTACGCCAGTCTTCAGTGTCACATGATCCTTCAGAAATCATTTTAATATGCCGATTTGGTGCTCAAGAAACATTTATTATTACAATGATGAATTACAATGATTTGTAGAAACTGTGATACATTTTTTCGTGATTCTTTGATTAATCGAAAGTTGTAATAGAAAAAAACAGCATTTATTTGAAATAGAAATCTTCATTAACATTATAAATGTCACTTTTGATCAATTTAATGTGTCCTTGCTGAATAGAAGTATTAATTTCTTTTTTAAAATTTTGATTTTGTTTCAGCTGCTGAGCATGAGAAATCCTGATGGAGGGTTTGCCACGTATGAGACCAAACGTGGTGGAAAACTGCTGGAGCTGCTGAACCCATCTGAAGTGTTTGGTGAGCATGCAGTAAAATCTCATATTCAGTTGACAGTGCATTTTTCATCTGTCTTGACATTTCTGATTCTACCTATTTCTCTCCCAGGTGATATAATGATCGACTACACGTATGTTGAGTGTACCTCAGCTGTAATGCAGGCACTGAAACACTTTCACAGCGTATATCCTGAGCACAGAGCAGAAGAGATTAGGTACAGCCAAACACAATATTTCAGCATATTGCAGTTTGAAAAATGGTTTGGTTAAACTACATCTCTTGATCACATAGGACAACTCTTCAGCAGGGGCTGGACTACTGCAGGAGGGTTCAAACACCTGATGGCTCATGGGAAGGGTAAGCGTTGGTTCATTTATAATCCGAGACATGATTCTGTTGCTTCTTAGACTGTTTATGAAGTATTCTGCTTGTCTTAGGTCCTGGGGAGTCTGTTTCACATATGGAGTCTGGTTCGGTCTGGAGGCATTTGCATGTATGGGCCACACTTTCCAAAATGGGTATGTTATTGGTTTTTCTTCTCATATTGATGTTCATTTAATAAATCATCAACTCATATTCTTTTACTGCACTTGATTTAACTCCTTAATTCATTTCTTTTCCATGTTGCAGGTCTGTTTGTGTGGAGGTGAAACTTGCCTGTGAGTTCCTGCTGTCGAAGCAGATGGAGGATGGAGGCTGGGGCGAGGACTTTGAGTCATGTGAGCAGCGGCGCTACGTTCAGAGCAAGAACTCACAGATCCACAACACCTGCTGGGCTTTGCTGGGGTTGATGGCTGTCAGGTAACATCAGCAGTAGTTTTTAGATACCTCTACAGAAATGCCCTTCTGTTCAAAAACTGGGTACAACTTTTGTGTTGGGGGGCAAATTGACCCACATTGTTTTCTATTCAGTTTGCCAAAAATCAACATTATGAAAAATACTAAAGATTCATGCAAAAACAGAAAGCCTCTATTGTAGCTTGTCAGTGACTAAAAAATACAAAATATGTGAGGTAATTAAAAAATGTCCATTATTTTTATTATTTCTTTTGTGTTAGGGGTCAATTTAACCAATATATTTTTTGTGTTCAAAATTAGCTGCGCAGACACCATAACTACAAATACAAGTAACTGCAAGAAAGTATAAATAGTATCTAACATTATTTGTACTTAGTGTAAGTAATATCTATTGCTATTTGTACTTTCTCTGCCTTTTTATGTCTTTTTCTCAAACCCTTGTGAGGGTAAAATGGCTTTCTCATGCTTCTGTTCAGCACCAGTCTAGTAATTGAGATCCAAAAAATTATGAACCAAAAACTAACCGTTAAACTCATTTTAGAAAATGATTCTCAAATTTGAGTATTAAAATTTTCATGTATTTCATATTGTAGTGTTTGACAACCTACAATAACTTTTTTCCTGACTCTTTAAGTGTTGATTTATGGCAAATTGCATGGAAAACAATGAGGTTCAGTGGGGCTGCTTTTACAAAACAGGGTTAAATGTCATTTTTAGGTACCCTGACATCAGAGTGATCGAGCAAGGCATTCGAGTTCTGATTGATAGGCAGCTGCCCAATGGAGATTGGCCACAGGTGAGCAAAGCTGTTGCTAGATCTCCAAAATTCATCTGAGGGCTCTCTCTCTGTCTAATAAAATGTGCTGGGTTGTTTCCTTGTTTTCAGGAGAATATTTCTGGAGTGTTCAATAAAAGCTGTGCCATCAGCTACACCTCTTACAGGAATGTGTTTCCTGTGTGGACGCTGGGCCGATTCTCACGCCTCTACCCCTGCAGCCCTCTGGCTGGGAAACTCAAACTCTGAGTCAGATACTGTGTACTTGTGCCTCAAATAAGCATTATCGAATCAAAGTCCATTCTTATTTGAAACAAACCTGTTTGCTGCTCTTTAGAAAGTAGGACTGATTTATCAAAGTCTTTAGAATATTATCTACAGGATATTTAATTAATTTTTGTTCATTTAACCATGGGACCAGGGGCCTGTACCATGAAGCCAGATTAGCTGGCTAGCCAGGTAAATTTCAGTTTAGTTGGCACCAATCCTGGGTTTTAGGTACCATGAAAGTGGCTTGGCTTTTAGCTGTGTTCATCGCCATAGTAACTTACGCTCCACAGCTAACCTGCTCCAGTGAATTGCAAGAAGTGAATCACAGTTAAAAGGCTTGTGATTCATGTGTTCATTACTGATGTCACGCTTTCAAGAGCACGTATGAAGCCATTAACTCAGGATCAAAGCCTGAGTTGACAGAGAAAGTTGATGGTCAGCATCATGGTACCAACAAAGCCAGATTGGATTGGTTTGGTTTTGGCAACTCAAAACGAATCCTGTAACCCTGAGTTTGTTCAGCCACTATCATGGTACAGGCCCCAGGTCTTTGTATCCTGTAGATGATTCTGTAATTAAATGTAATTTTCTGTACTCTTATAATAAATCGTTTTATATTTTGGCTCACAGTTTTGTGTCTGATTAATGTTTTGTAATACCCCCTCGTGTTTGCACTGATTGAAATCAGTTCAGTTTAATATTGTTGGGCAAACAGCATTCTGCCGCTCAGTAGTTTGCTCTAAAGGTATGTACAAAATTATTGTAATAATAATAATAAACATGAATTAAACATGCAAAGTAATGAGGTAATGTGACAAATATTGCGTAATGAGTTCTGTCTCACAATACTTTTTTTAATGGTATGTAGTTGTGCAGTATTAGATAAGTATTATCATTCTGTGAGTCCGACTAACGTTACAGCCCTGCTGAGCAAAGTATTAAGTACATAGTAAGCTCAGCAAACATAGCAGTATCTACAACTATTATTATTATTATTATTATTGCATTTATATTGGGTACGGGCTTTTATTTTGACATGCTGAAGCATTGTTTCCGCATTTACGCTGCTCTGGGTTTATGGGTGAAGCCGGTTTAATGAACAGCTGATTTGAAGTCTTCACGGAACATCCTTCAGTTTTATGCGGTATTGAAGTGCTTTCTGCAGTGTGACAGGACGGAGATATGAATGTTAAAGTCACGGAGTGAATGATGGCGTCAGGATGGCGGCAGCCTCGATCAGTTAGAGCTGCTTTACTCTTTAACACCATCATCATCTTCATCAGCACCGGCGCACAGACGCACACCTGTGACCATAAAGTGCCTCTGCCCACAGAGGTCAGTCCCTCTAATTTGTTATTCTTTCTTCTGCTTCTCAAATACGACATTTAAGATTGTGCCTTCATAATATCATATGAGATTGTGCCTTCTTAATATCATGCCATGTTGTGCTTTATCCCCTAAAAATGAATAATAACTGAGGATGACAATCTGCTAACGTCTCCTTTATGTTCCACAGAAGAAAGAAAGTGACTTTAAGGTGAATAAATGAAGGCAGAATTTTCCATTTTGGTAAAACTATCGCTTTAAAAGACATTTATCTGGATGATGTCACATTAAAGGGACAGTTAACCATAAAATGAAAAATATGCCATCATTTGCTCGCCTTAAAATCTGTATAACTTCTTCTGTAGTACATAAAGAAATTATATAGCAGTCCTCGCTTTTTTTCTATTCAATGAAAATCATCCTTCACTGCTCAAATAATCTATGAAATATTATTTTAGAATATTATTTTACCAGTACTTATAATAATGCCTGCTGTTTGCCATTTTAGGTCATACATAAAGTGTTTCTGAAGCCAGATAGATTGACCAAAAGAAGCACTGACCAGCAGTTAAAGATCCAAATAGAGTACGACTCCAGCTTGGATGGGTTAGTTTGTATTTTATTAAGTAAAGTAATGCCACATTGTCATTGTTATACATTGACTTAATATCTTTACTGCTCACACAGGTTAGATGAAGCCAAAAGCAGCCTTGTGAAGGTATTTTGATTTCTGTAGTCAAGGTTTTATTAATGAGTAAAGCTAAATATTATTTGTTAAATCTTGTAAATGGCCTTTCACATCTAAATAGGATGCATGCATACATTATTGATCTTTTCAATAATGATCTTCTCTGCTTTGTTTCAAGGACAAGCTCCTCCCACAGGCCATTGATTATCTTCAGAAGGCCTTCAGGGTTCGTAGGCAGTCAGGTCCAATATTACTGAGCAGGTAATTCTCTTCTTGTTAGTATTGTCTGACAGCAAATCCTCTTAAAATTGCACTCAGCCATGTCCTTCTGGAAGCTTGGTGGATATTTAATCTCATTAGTTTCTTTTTTGTAATCCCAATATTTTTTTTTTACTTAATGATTAGACAATGCGCAACCAATCAGTACCTTAGGAAAAGAGATGATCCACATCGCTACTGTCAGGGACCGTGTGCAGACATCACCAAGTGTGGCCCAGTTGTTGTCCCTGAACAACATTTGCAGGTAGGTCCCCCTCAAATTTTCTGGCCAAAAATATTTCCTTCCTTATTTTGTTTATTCCTTTTTTTTATTACAATATAATTGCTGCATATAAACCATACAAATTAATCCAAATTCACCCTTTGGTGCTTGGCAAATGTTAATTTTGGACTTACTTGATTTCACCCTAAATTACGTATAATGAGCATTGTATGAAAATTAAGGTGTCTGTTGATGTCTATTGATGTTTATGTTAATATATTCAATTCTATGTTTGAAATATTGTTTTACAAATTATCTGTGTAAATATACGTACAGAAGCACCATGCCTTCTTAAAGATCCATTTTAAGTGGATTTTTATGGATAAAATGAATTCTAATTCTGATAAATATAAGTATATTGCAGGTGAATATATGAGAATTTTTGATTCATAGAATGAGATCTCCTTTAGCAATGCAGGGTTTGCAGTGAGTCTGGCAAGTCCTGCGGCCCTGCTGGTCCTCCTGATGGTGAGGGGGTGGTGAGGGCTGATTTTGTGTTGTACGTGAGTGCGATGACTACAGAGCGCTGTGGACAAGAAAACATCGTAGCCTATGCAGCGTACTGCCAGCTGGAGTCTGAACTGGACAGGTGATCGCAATAATTAGTGAAATGGGAATGTTGGTGATTTTTAATTTGCTTTAGAGTATATTGTGGAAATAGTCCAGTGTGTTGCTGACAGTAACAGCAGAATTTCTTAATGTAGGCCCATCGCTGGATATGCCAATCTGTGTCCCAATATGATCTCTACTCAACCTCAGGAGTTTGAAGGGATGCTGTCCACTGTCAAACACGAGATCATACATGCCCTGGTAACAACATTAAACTCTGCACATCCTAATGAGGAGAGCTTTATAGTTGATCATTGTTCAATTATATGTTCTATATGTTTTAAGGGTTTTTCTGCAGGACTCTTTGCGTTTTACCATGATGATGATGGGAAACCTTTGACACCACGTTCTGCAAGTGGTCTACCTGCATACAATGAAAGGTGATGGTTATATTTGTATTTAAAAATATTTAAATAATAGGAAAAATTTAATTTAATTTTTTTTTATTGTAGGATTGTGATAATTATATTGCATGATTATTACAGGTTAAAATTGTTATTATTGTAGGTAAAAAAAATGCATGACCCCCTGATATATGTATATAATGGACCTTCATTGTTAAACTATATATATATATATATATATATATATATATATAGCACTGTGCTTATTTCTATTTATATCTCTCTCTCAGTTTAGGGTTGTATCAATGGAGTGATAAAGTCATTAAAAGAGCAACTCGGCTGTGGGACATCCGTGGAGGCCACATGGTCAGACACACGGTCCATCTTCTGGCCACCCCACGTGTAGTTGTAAGTATTTCTTTCCTTTTTAAAGAAACACCATCTAAATAGTCGAATTGAACTACATGAATTGTTGTGATGTTTAATCAGGAGGAAGCCAGGAGACATTTTAATTGCCCCATTCTAGAGGGCATGGAACTGGAGAACCAGGGAGGTGCTGGCACCGAGTTCAACCACTGGGAAAAACGTCTGTTAGAGGTACTGAAACCAAATCTTCCCTGGTGGTGTTCATGAACACTTAACTATTTCAGTGTCAGTACTGTCAAAGTACAGTTTTTTTTTTTTTTTTTTTTCAATTCAGCATGTTTTATTTTAACAGAATGAGGCAATGACTGGATCTCACACACAGAACAGAGTGTTTTCCAGAATTACTTTGGCCATAATGGAGGATACAGGGTAAGAGAAGTATTGTTGCTCATGGCTAATGCAGTTTATTCACTTATGAAGGTGTAAACTTCTACATTTATAGGTATAGTTCCCCCCAAAAATGTAGAATATGTCATCATTTACTCACCCTCATGTTGTTTCAAACTGTATGCTCTGTGCAACACAAAAGAGGATATTTTGAAGAATGTTGGTAACCAAACAATTTTGGTTCCCATTCACTGCCCACAGTATGGACAAAAAATAATATGGAAGTCAATGGGACTTGAAACTGTTTCAGCATTCCTCTATATCTATCTATCTATCTATCTATCTGTCTATCTATCTATCTATATATATATATATATATATATATATATATATAAAGAATTTGCATTTTTCTGTGGACTACCTACCCCTTTAAGAGTAATTTAAGTACTGGAATGCTAAGAGTGTCCTATGATTGACTCCTCTCTGTGCTATTTTCTGTTTTAAGGTGGTACAGGGCCAATTATAGTATGGCGGAGAACTTGGAGTGGGGAAGAGGTTTGGGTTGCGACTTTGTGATGAAAAGCTGTAAATTCTGGATAGACCAACATCGCCATACGTAAGCTTTGATACATGAGATACGTCATAAAACTTTGTGTACACTTGCACATTTTTGTTGTTGTTGTATTAAGTGGACAATGTACTTTTATTTGTTTTGGCAGATGCATTTATCAAAATGCCATACAGTTGCATAAAAAACTGTACATTATCTAAATTCATGTATTCCCTGGGAATACAAACTCATGTTGCTAGTGGTACAGAAACAAATTAGATTGTGTGTTGTACATTTGTAGCAGTTCTTTGTTTCAGATTGATTCCAGTGTCTTATTGTATCTTCTCCAGAGAAACTGGAGTTTCATAGTCTAAAATATACATGCAGCATATTGGTAAAGATTTAGGTCATTGATTGGACATCTGTTCCTATTGAGTGTTTACCTTGTGTGTTTGAAACAGGAGGCCAACCCTGAGCCCGTACTGTGATTCTGTAAGGAGCGCACCTCTACAGCTCACCTGCAGGCAGGACCAGCTGGCAGTGGCCGTGTGCAACCTGCAGAAGTTTCCTCATGTGCTTCCTGCAGAGTATCAGGTAAGATCAGCAGAAATGCAGGTAAAAATCCTCTGTATCTTCACTCAATTCTTATTCGTTTGAAACACTGTATTGTGAAAAGCACTATAGAAATAAAGTTGACTGGTTGTTTACAGATAAATACAAGATGACTGCCTTTATATTGAATGTAATAAACCCTCTCCATCCTTTAGTACTTTGACCATATCCCTGGTGTCCCTGAGGAAGATTTACCAGCATACGGAGGGGCTGTAGAAATCGCAGACTACTGTCCTTTTAGCCAGGAGTTTAGTTGGCATGTGGGTGGGGAATACCAGCGCAGCTCTTACTGCAGGATACAGGAGAACCAGCCAGGTGAGATGCCATTCACTCGCATCCTTTCTTCATTCAGAAGCAGGATGGAAGGTCTCATTTGCTTATTTCTTCTTGTGCTGTTCAGTATTTTTTGCATGTAGTTGAGACTATTGGGGTTTTGCTTTTTTAGCCACATGGAGAAACTATGGGGCGGAACAGTATGGCCTGGGATCAGTGTGTCTGTACCAGAAGTCACCATTTGTAATGGAGCAGTGCACCAAAAGAATGACCTACCCTGACTGGGGCAGTGGTTGCTATAAGGTAATAAGAAGTGTGTCTATATATCAAATGTTTTGGGTCATAAAGATTTTTTTATGTTTTTGAAAAAGATCTCTTATTCTCACCAAAGCAGCGTTTATTTGATCAGAAAGTAAGAACGGTAATATTGTTACATATTACAGTTCAAAATAACTGCCTAGAAAAAATGTTTTTTCAATAAACAGTTATAAATGCATATATTTAAAATAGACATTAAATGTCTTCACTGACACCTTTGATAATTTCTCTTAATGATAAACATGTATAATATTAATGATATAAATGATAAATGTGTGTAAATGAAATTATTGTAAATAATAAAACTCTTTTTTTTCAACTGGGGCATTATGTACCACTACAACATAAGGAAAATGATGCTTTATGTGTACTGAAACTGTGATTTGTGTTGCAGGTGTCTTGTACAGCCCAAGGGTTGTTGGTCTGGGTGCAGAATGAGTCCTATCCATGTGTTCGTACTGGTCAGGTGATCGGCGTGAGCATACGAATGAATGGATGGGTCTACAGTGGACAGCTCATCTGCCCAACCTGCTCTGACTTCTGCAGTGTCTGCCCCCTCCCTCATGAGATCCCCCCTCAAAACACCACCAAGAGTGCCCGCTTAGGTGAGTTACTGTCTAATATATATATATATATATATATATATATATATATATATATATATATATACACACACACACATATACATATACATACACACTGTATTTATACATATAAATATGTATTATTAGTAGTAGTAATATTGATGCATATTAAATATGTATGGATAATGTAGTAAATGAGTAAAAATTGGTAAGTAAATATTCATATTAAATAAAAATACATTTTTAATTTTGATAAGGCAAGTTTATTTATATTGTACATTTCATACACAATAGCAATTCAACATTTTTTTTAATAAAAATAATAAAACAATCCTACAAGATGCATAAAAATTACTATAAAAAGTTAAAAAAAGAATAAACACATTAAATTGTAAATATTAAAGTTTAAATGTATTAATTTATTACAAATATTAGGCTACAGTTTAAAAAGCAAAAAAAAAAAAAAGTTACTGAAGCCACCAGTTTTATCTGTCTCAAATAAAATGATTATGATGATTATTTATAAACATGAATTGTGTGAAATGTAGCAAGAAAAAGTTTTCCAAATACATAATGTAAACCAGGTACATAACAAGGTTCAAACAGTGTAAAATATGTTTGTTTGCCAAAAAAAGACTAATTTCATTCATATTATAATAATTCTTTTTTCCTCAGATCCTTGTTCCAGGTCTTCTTGTTTGGTGGTGAACTTATGGCAGCTCCTGTTAACTCTTACTCCACTGCTGATCGGCTTCCTCCTTTGTGGCAGGGACTGAATTTGTTCCCAGTTGATTGGGTGAATATGGATGCCTTGATATGCTACTGGCTTCCCTTGAGGTTTAGCTGCTGTGGAGAGCAAAACGGCGATCACTTCCATAGTGTAGTCTGTGATCTGATAACTGTTCTCTCTATGTGGAGGTGTGGACTGTAGGTGGGATTGAAAAGCCATTGATTGCACTCCTCCTTGCCTGGCTGTCAGGTGCCAGCGCGCTATTGATCCAATGTGAAGCCATAGTCATGCAAGTTACGGTTATGCAGGTGCTAATTAATGTTCTCTTTGTCTCTCTGATGGACCCGTAGCATTTTGGGTCGTGAAATAGGTATCTGGTTGAGAATGATGGGAGATATTCTCTCTTGTCTTCTACTCATGGTGCTTCTCTGTTGTTTCGTGAAATTACTTGCTGGAAATGTTTTGATCAGCGTATATCAGGTCATGTGACTGACGATGCTTGTGATTTTGCATGGAGAAGTGCAGGTCTGATCTCTGTTAAGGTCCGTGCAAGTGCTGATTTTTAATTGTTGTTTTTTTTTTTGATAATTTATGGAAATTTGAACGTTGCTGTTGTACAAGATACATAGTTTAGAAAGGGTTTAAATGTGTTTTAATTTAATAATACGCAGTTGGGTCCGGAAGTCTGAGATTACATTAAAAATCTGGGATTTTTTTTACATTTACAGGAAAACAGAACATTTTTGGATTTTGAGATATTTCAAAAAAAGGAAAAATATGATGTAAATGAAGACAAAATTTTCTAGGTCACTAAAAGTTGACATTGATCATGGGTCTCTTTATACTGACAAGTCAGATGTTCTTGATGCTCTGTATCATTCTCAAATCATTCTGGAGAACATAAGTTTACACACATTCTCAAGTTCACGAGCAGCTCGAGTCAGCTTTTTTGGTATCATTAAGATACCATTGTAGTTTTAAGATTTTGTTTTCATTTTTAGTTTTAGTCTTTTTGCTGTGACTTTTGTCATTTTTATTTACTTTTATTTTTATTTCAGTATAATTTAGTGTTTTTTTTTTTTATTATACTAAGTTTAACTAAATGAAAAATGAAGAATGTTGCCTTGGCAACTGACTGAAAAAAGTATTTTTCTATTAATTTTATTCCAAGAATGTTTTTTTTCCATGGTTTTAGTTAACTATAATAACCATGGCTCGAGTGCTGGATGACAAACCAAATACGAAGACATTTTTTAAATTTCTTTTCATTTTAATTTCACTTTCCACTCAAATTATGATGATATTATATAATTTCAAAGACATTTTGTACTAAATTAAATACTGCATTTTCATTAGTGGTCTCAGACTTGTGGACCTCGTTGTACGTGTGCGTTTTAGTTTTATTGCAATTAGTTATTTGACATACTGTCATACTGATTCTGTTTACCTTGAAATGTGTTTCCAGATTTTGGTCCTAAAGGGCTGTCCTACCAAGGCTGCAGATCTTTATAGACTTTGTCTTATAACAATCAACTCACTAAAGCCCTTGAGAAAAGTGCTTTTTATAGACATTTATATGAGATCAGATGACATTAGTGTGTTGATTAGTTTGATTAGAATTTTTTTTTTGTTTGTTTATTTTTTTTATAATGCTAATATAAAATTTGTCATGGTGTCAATTCACTACAATAGCAAGGTGCCATAGGGCTCTTTTATCTGACCTTTTTTTTTTTTTTTAAAACAGAATATCTAGCACAGATATTCCATTAAAAAACTTTAGCTTTTTAAAATATGGGCTGAGTGACTGTACACATAAAAGAAAGCAGGTGGTGATTGTTGTCCTACTGTAGTCGCATTGTAACTTGCTTTGTTAATGCATTCAAAATGTAGCCATTATTTTAAAAATGAAATTGGGAATAAATACAGAGGAGTTGCACTGTATATGTGATAGTTTAGAGACTAGATTGTTACTGTTTAGGTGTTAGAGGACTAGTGAAGGTGTCTGTTATGTAATTATCTGGTATTTTACTTGTTCTTTTTATCTTATAATGAGGAACTTTTGTGGATACTGCTCTGAATCCATGTCTTTAGTTACAAAATGACATAAGATTTGAACCCTTTGCCATTCATTATAATATTTGACTTCTTTTTGTTAGGTAATACAGTGCTTTCATTTTAGGACACAGTATTAGTTGCTGAGAGACAAACATGGCAGCTTTAAATACAACACTATTTTAGAGCCTTTGCATATGGAATGTTGTGTAAATATGTTTCTGTTGTAGTACTGATTGCTGATGTGTTAAGAATTTTATTTTGCGGTTAAGTGTACTGTTTGATGAAGAGATTAATTGTGTGAAATATGGAGCAAATGAGATTGCAGATTTCATAGTGAAACTGTAAAAAATGGTGTGATTATAGTATGAATTCATATTTACAGTATGTATGTAGAGTTGGAGTTTATATTCCGAAATGTTGGACTGAATGAGTCTTACAGTTTTAGCAGCTCATTCTAATGTAACTGAAGGAGTTTTGTACACTCAATCAAACCTCAACTGAAATGCCTTTCCTTTCATGGTGTTGACTCAAGGACAGTATGAGCATATCGTTTTAACAGTGTGTCTGAACATAATTTTTTAGACTGAAAGCAAGCTTTTGTGTTTAGCTCATATAGGAGAAAACTGAAAATTCTTGAAAATTGTAATCATCACTGCAAGCATTGACACCTGGTAGCATTGGAACATTTACAAACATATTATTTAATTTATGTAATTATGCTTTTTCTGTTATTTACAATTCATTTGTCACAAAGGACTGTGATACACACACACACACACACACACACACACACATATATATAATCATCATAATTGTTTTCATTATTGTATTATTGCTGCATAAATAGCAGTTCTTTATAAA
Source organism: Tor tambroides (assembly GCA_021397915.2). Classification (NCBI taxonomy): domain Eukaryota; kingdom Metazoa; phylum Chordata; class Actinopteri; order Cypriniformes; family Cyprinidae; genus Tor; species Tor tambroides. The sequence goes on along the minus strand of JAFVLL020035866.1, from coordinate 7,042 downwards.
TTGTAACACAGTTTGCACCATTTTAATTGAGATTATCTTGAAAAATGCAGGATATTTTGCATTCTAATGAAATTGTGAATTTATCAAAATTTCAAAATGTGTTGTTTTTTGTTTGTTTGTTTCTTTTTTTATGTCCCAATGTTCTGATGTAAACTCTGCTTTGACTTCTAATGCTTTTACCAAACATTTCATTAGATGTCTTTGTATGTTGTTTTCTTTATTTCACTTATTTTATTTATCTGATAATTAATTTAATAAATCATATCTGAATGTTTTGGTTGGAAAATATAGTAATAATAATGTGTGGAATCAGACAAACCATTCTCTTTTGATAAAAATTGGATTCTACAAGAAGTAAAAATGCATATAAATGACTATAGAAGAGAATAACAACCTACAGCCAGTATGAGGATAAACAGAAATTCAGAAATCGAAAATGCCAAGCCATGAGACTGTTGTAAGACCAAAGACAAGTCTATGCAGAACTAAAAATCTACCACACAATCTCTCATTATGTTTTTCTCCATGTTTTGTATTGTATATGGTACATTAGTGCTCTGTTTTAATGATACACAATTAAAAGAGATGTTAACAGTCCTCCTGTTGAGACAGTTTCATTGTTAACAGTTGTTTATTTTCCCAATAAAATGAATTATGACCAAGAAATGTTTTTTACTTTACCTGTTAAATCAATGTTTGAAAGTGGTAAAATTTTACTTGTCAAAAAAGTACAGAAATGTTACTGTATACATTCTTCATAACGTAAAAGAAACATGAATTATCTATTTTTAAAAAGTATTTGTTTTAGCTTTGCTGACAATAAAAAATATTAAGTTATCAATATTTTGTTATTTTATTATGTATTATATAATAATCGACATGATATTTCACCATAATTTGACTTTGAACGTCACTAGGGTGGTATCATTGCATCTGGCCAATCAGAATGAGAGCTGATCTAGCGCGCCGGTCTCCACCTAGGACTTTTCATTTGAAAGGTGGATTATGTGGCGGTTCGGATGTAAAATAACATTAAACACTAAAAAAATTAATTCTGGTAATCTATACTGATATAATCAATATGCTATGAATAAAATAAGTATAATCAAATCATCCCGTTTGTGCGGTTTAATTGATGTGTTTTTAGACCACCTCCTGTCACGTGATGCGGGTCGCGAATGACTTCACGCTCTGTCATGGCTGCGTGAGACATAAACATGCCACTGCTTCTGTAATTCAGAGCATTAGACTAGTGCGATGATTAAAGCAGCGGTCATAACCAATCATTTTGCCTTGAGGTCCGCCATATGAAATCGGCTGGTCGGTGTTTAGTGCGTTAGGTGAAGTGATAGCTGTGTTGTAGATCACAGGAAGGATCCGATCATGCAGACTGAAGCCGTGCTGGAGCATCACGGCGGCTCACAGAGTTCCTGTAGGACAGGCTCCAAATCCTGGCAGTACAGGTAAGTTACTTCACACAAACAGCTCCTTTACAAACAAACAGTGTTTATTTATGAGCCAGGTTAACTGTTCGATATCAAATAGAAAATTCTACTTTTTTTATACGAGGGGAGCTTGTACAATATTCCATTTCCGGAGTAAACTTGACTTAAACACATGTCACTCTGATATTATTCCTGTCATCATGTCCTTCCAACCCGTATGATTTTCTTTCTTCCATGCATCACATAATGAAATGTCTCCTTTTACTTTCATTATATATACATAAACACGACTGACCACAGTTGTATGGAGATTATGGATATATCCCAGCATCCTGTGAATGGTCTTTGTGCATATTATACAATTTAGGGTTGATTTGATGATTCTTTTAGGTAATGGTATGCAAATCTTGCACACACTAGTTGTTTGACAACATGATGTTTTCTTTTTGAAGTGATCTGATGGAAAAGGTGGATGGGTATTTGATGAAGTACACCAATCTTGTGACTGGATGGCAGTATCGGTGAGTCTAAAGTATCTATTTAATCAGGCCCAAATGGAATTTGTGCTGATTTGGGGGGAATCGTTAGAATTCTGCAGGTACAATGCAATAGTTAAAATATTAAATAAACTCCTAAACTGTTATGTTTCAATTATAGATATTTTGTGCTCAACAATGAGGCAGGGCTGCTGGAATATTTTGTGAATGAGCAGTCAAGAAATCAGAAGCCCAGGGGTTCGCTGCCATTAGCCGGAGCAGTGATTTCCCCCAGCGATGAGGATTCACACACCTTCACTGTCAATGCCATCAGCGGAGAGCAATACAAACTTAGAGGTTGTCACATGATCTCTTTCAACCTTTCTTTTTTGCTAGATGGTTTCACTTCTGCTCTCTTAATCATACCGCAAGTTTTTTTTTTTTTTGGGGTAAAAATGCAGCTTATACTAACGTTTCATTTGTCTGATCTGAGCTAATATTATCCAAATATTAGAATTTATATTTATTACCTGATTGTGTAACTTCAGCCTCAGATGCAAAGGAGCGACAGCACTGGGTCAGCCGACTGCAGATCTGTGCGCAGCACCACACAGAGGCGATGGGCAAAGTGAGACTTACATCCAGACACCTGTAATACAGTTAACACCACCGTACTGCTTAGTGATTTAAGTTACAGGAAAAGACAGACAATCTGTTAAATTACAATGCCTCAAAAATAGTTATTTCAGAGTTTAAAATTCTGTCATCATATCATTCAAAACTGGTACATTTTAGCAGCTTTCTTTCGAGAACCAATGCCATTTGGCATTGTTGACATCAAGTCTAATATTTTACTAGTTTTTACCATGATGATAAGCAATGAAACTGTAATGGTGTTAAAAACAAGCTTGTTTGATGTGACTTTGCACTGCATGTTTGACTTTACTGTATGTGAGTGGATGAGATGCAGCTCAGGGAAAGATAATCAATGAATAATGGCTTATATTTTGGGTCTGTTTCTCAAAACATCAGAAGACTTGATTATAGCCCACAAATCATAATACCTACATTTATTTGTCCTTCTATGGAGCTTTGCTGTCAAAATCATCACCAGCTTTCTAGCATTTTTTAAAAACTCTGCTTTAGTGTTCCTTGAAAATACAGATTTTGAGCGAAATGATGTAAATGATGATAAAATTGTAATTTCTGGGTGATCTAATTCTTTCTGCATTTATCCATAATCCCACAGACAAACCCACCGCTCCAGAATCGCAGTCTCTCCATGGCGTCTCAGGGCAGTGGCAGCTCTCCAGGATCTCAACACAGGATCAGCCAGAACTCAAACGCCCTGTTGGGCCTGTCCCAACTGCAGCGTGGCTCATCTCTTTACTCCAGCAGGAAGTCGCTGCTGCCTGATCACTTGCTGGAGGCCAGAGAGGTGAGACTGAGTGATGGTTTTATAGGCCCAGTTGCATAGTCTCTTTGTAACTTCATAAGTTATCTTATCTGAACTTTTGAGGTGTAGGATGTTCATTAACCAACAAATACTCCTCCTTCAGATGATGAGCCAGGCACAGGGCCAGCACAGAGACCTGATCCAGAGTATTGAGGGACTGCCCTCCTCCCAGGGTCCCTCTCCCTTGGACCAAGACTTGCTGCTGCTGAAAGCTACTTCTTTGGCCACCATGACCTGCCTCAGCGACTGCCTGCATATCCTGCAGCTCCAACAAGTGGCTCGGCAGAAAGTTCCTCTCGGTGGTGAGTGTTTTTTTTTTTTTATCTGTGTGTTGATCCTTGTGGTTTTCTTCATTATGTTGAATGTAACAGTAGATATTTTTACATCTCTTCATTTTATGTCACGTTTGCGTTACTTGTGTGCATGCCCAGTGTATAATGGATAATAGAAAAACTAAAAAAAAAAAATATATATATATAATATATATATATATATTATATATATATATATATATATATATATATTAAAATGTTTAAAAAAATATTAGGTTCTTAATGCTTGGCAGTTTTCCCTTTGTCTGGCTCTACTAGACCTGACTTTACTTTATGCTTTGTCTCATGCTACTGCAGTGCTTAGTTGTTAAGTGAATGCATTTCTCTTCCAGTAAAAGACAGTAAGAGGGTTATTTATAAGCACAGCTTCCATCACAGAAATTATTGATTGGTGCTGGTCCTATGTGTCATACAGCAAGAGTCTCTTTTTGTATTCCTCTCTGCTTTTCTTGACAAGATTTTAGCATAAAATCGGCAGCATTTTGTTAACATTTTTGTTTTTAGAGAGGATATATAGGATTTGGCCAATCTTATATTTATATATTTAAACATTTAAGGTCTGCTTAGGTTAGGTTAGTAACAATTAAGCTTTACATGACCATTTTCCACCCTCTCCCTGATCCTTAGAATTATTCTTTTTTTTTTTTTTTTCTTTTTTTTTGCTGTGCTTTTAAGACTTTATGTAAACATCATCTTCACATTTGAAATGAGATGCTGTGCTTTAGTGCACTCAAGGCGCAGTTACATTAATGAAATTTCGGTGAAATTAAAAAAAAAAAAAAAAAAGATAGTAATGTATTAAACACTGCTCACACAGAAGTCTATTTCAGGTCAAGCAGCTTTCTGTTGGTGAAATGTGAGCGAAATCAGCATGGGGAACTTTTTTGCCCCCATGTAAAACTCCTAATCGTGCGATTCCTGCTGAAATGATGCAAAATGTTGCTGAGCAACGGTGAATGTGACCAAACCTTCACTCACAAGATGCAGGACTTTTCCATTGTAGTGCAACTCTCCCATCCTTCAATAACAAATATCTTTGTAAAGCCTAAATTACGACTGCAGGCGCTTGTTTTTAATATTAGGTGATTTGGAAAGATATGCAGAGCTGCTGGTGCTGCGTACAATCAGAAACAGCACAAGGTTTAGCACAATTTCCCATATTTACTCTTATCGATAATTTTTTGGCATTTAGGAATAATATTACTGTATATATTATTACTGCATTCGCTTTTCAATGAATGGATTCTGCCAAGTTTCTGAATACCAAATAAGCATTGTTGATGTGTAAACATGGGTGTGATATGGGTTTTTTTATTGGCTGATATCACTGTCTAGACAGCAGGGTGGCTGATATAATGCTGATATAGCACAATTTATTACTAATAAATAAAACTGTACAGAAAATGTGTAGTTTCACTTTGCAGTGCTGTTGGTAGATTTTACCCACTTTTATCGGCCAGTCTTGCACAGTTATCATAAATATTCACTGATTAATTGTCTAGGACTGCATTCCCCAAAAACTTTGTAAGTTGATCATAGGCGCCATAAGCTTTCGATGCTTTTGGGAAACACAGCCCTCGCTGATATAACAGTCTGGTACTAGTCGTGTATTTAAATGCATTCATCTTTTAGCATCAACTGTTTAGAAGTACAAAAGCCATATCATGATTTAACTTAAAAATGGAGCAAGTACAGCCTCCCTTTTTGTTGAAAACCATCATAGTGTAGAATTTGTGTAACACTCATCTATTGGCTGCCGAAATGCAATCCAAAGATTAATAATGTAGACTCTTTTAGCAAATCACACATACTCTTTCTCCAAATCCGCTATTAGACAGTTATTGAATACCTTAAATCACATATTCACTGCGACTCACTGATCCTTATGTGTAATCCAGGTCAATGCAATACGATCAAAATACACAACGCCACAAATCTTTCTGCTCACGTCACAGTGTCTGGGTGTACCAAGATAACCAACAGCTGAACAGAAAAACGGTAGTTAAAATTTCCATTTGATATTATAGAAAAACCACAAGCATTTGTGGTCGCAAATCTAATAATCTCAGGTCATGTTTGTGCCTGTAGAATTTATGACCTAGAGCCCTGCTCAGGGAGTGGAATATTGTTTTATAATTAATGAGGAACTGTATCCACCACTGATAGACTTCTGGAGGTAACCAGAGCTCTGCTGGCGTCACTCAAGCGCGGCGGTTGACAGACTTACCAAATTGTATTACCATACCGTCGTCAATTCTTGGATGAAGTTGTTTCCTGTCAGATTTGCATGTTTGGGGACTCTTGTGGCCCAAAAACCCTTGGAGTTTTGCAAAGCCTTCTAGCTGTCAAGCGACTTTAATGCTACCCAGTCATGAAGCATACATATTTTAGTACTCTCTGACTAGAAAGAAATAAGATGTAAACATCCCACAGTTCCAGGATAACCTGCATTTCTACTGTAAAAAAGTAGTGAGCCACCTTGTGAACTTTCTGAACTTCCTAATGACTGGAACAAAACAAAAACCAACAGATTAGTCTCCGTGCCAATAAGCAAACAAGTCAACAATGGGCAGGGCTCCGTACAGACGGTGAGACCCTGGGATCAGGTTTCCACTCAGAGCTCTGTGTCAGTTGTCAGAGCGCTAAACACCCAGAATTCCTGTGGCGTTAGAGGCTGCTGTTGGCTTGTGGGCATTGTGCTGGTGGCCGGTGATATGAACACCCCTGAGCCAGGTTTTGTGTGCCCTGTAGGCTCTGCACTCGAGTGGCTGGAGCCAAAACTTCCAGACATCTTGAAGAATGGAGGGACGTTACCCAGCATCACCAAAGATGATGGTAAAACAGAGGGAACCGTGCTGGAACCTTTAGAAATGGACTCCTGTGATATCGCTGGGGTAAGATTTGCTTTATCTAAACGTATTTTTATCATTCTTGAGTTTGAATAATCTTTAAAAGTCCTTATTGAATGAATTCGCATTACTTCAGAAGTCATTGGTCAAAAAGTGTGGGTCTTGATCACTAAAGTGATTGTCCAAATAAAGTGTGGAAAACTGATTTCTGAGGATCTGAGCTTGTCTTAGATTAGACATATTTTTAATCATATTTATAATGACTAAATGGACTGAAGTATGTGAATACTTAAGTCTCCCTTAAATACACTGAACAAAATTATAAACGCAACACTTTTTTTGCCCCCATTTTTCATGAGCTGAACTCAAAGATCTAAGACTTTTTCTAAGTACACAAAAGGCCTATTTCTCTCAAATATTGTTCACAAATCTGTCTAAATCTGTGTTAGTGAGCACTTCTCCTTTGCCGAGATAATCCATCCAC
>JAFVLL020035865.1:0-10319 GCA_021397915.2 Tor tambroides | reverse complement strand
AAATGACTTTTAGCTGCAAATATGTGTGTATAAACATCCTCTTTAGAAGTTAGCAAGCTACAGACAGTAGATGGTGAGGCAGTTCACTAGTTTTTTTTAGAACATACATTATATGAAAACAGGCTTATTTTTGACATGGCAGGTTATATAAACAGTAGGGCAACTTCATCACCCACCTAGGGCCCTATGATTTCCACGATGCAGAAAATGCATACCGAATCACAAAATACAGTCATAAAAACTGAATTTACTTTATACTGTTTCACTTCATAAGCATTTTACCATTTCTTTTGAGATAAACTAAACCTAAAGCTCTTCACAGCAACCCGTCAAAATAAAAGTTTGGTTTAACTTGAAGAAACCGTGACAGAAATATTAATGTAATGATAGTACCACTACTACTACTAATAAAATTAATATTAAAACATTACTTTTTACCAGAATATTTACCAGAATTTATTTAGCAGAAAAATGTAAATACATAACACAGTATTTCTAAAAAAAGAAATAAAATAATAATAAATTCCAAATAATTCTATATAATTCTATATATATATATATATATATATAAAATTAGAGATGCTTTAGATTATTAATATTTATAATATTTTTTATAAAATGGAATCCAATTAATGATTAATGGAAAACAGAATTTGGTAAAAAATAAAACTGAATTTGAGAAAAAAATTAAACATTTCATAGGACCTTAAAATGTCATTTTTGTTAAAACTTTTAATAAATTGCTGGTTAATATTGTAAGTATTCATGATTTAAATTAATTAGACATGCTTTTTGATTAATTAAATTTAACCATTAGCCTAAAACAGAAAGTCTAGAAAAATGAAATCCGTTTAATTTTTTCCCAAATTCAGTTTTATTTTATTCCAAATTCAGTTTTTTCCGTTTTAATTTTATGTAAAATTATGATGTTCAGAATTTGGGAAAAACTTAAACTGATTTCATAGGACCCTCCCCACCATGGAAGGATTTTCTATTTACCTCATAGTTCTCCATCTCCACATCATCTACATCCAAGTCCAGACTGATAGCAGGACCCACAGCAGTTGGAGGCACAGGAAGCATCGAGCTGTTTCACAGGTCACATAAATCATTAGCATACAAATATATGACAAAGGCTTGATAAAATCATAACCATCCAATGTCCATTATTAGAATATGAAACATTTATACAGCACAATGTGTTTGATTTGTATTGTAAAGAGTATTAGAGACTCACAGGAAGTATGGTAAGAAGCTGGGGTAGTAGGGCGGTGGAGGGGGTGGGGGAGGCAGATGCTGCTGTAATCGGTACCTCTGTCCAGTTATACGCCTCGGCAGCATGTGTGGATATGGCTAAGGAAACAGGCGACAACACATGAGTAAAACCTTTTGAATTATTATTATTCATTTAGCAAATCTCATCCAAAGCTATTTTGGCAGAATTTCTACTACAAGAACAATCCCCTTGGAGCAACCTGAGACTAAAGATGAAGTGTGCGAAATACACTCCCTTATTCCTGTTTACTATGCAAAGTGGACTAGAAATAAGCCCCCTGTGGGTTGATTCCTGAAAAGATTAAAACTGCAGCTACTTGTCAATTGATTAATATTATCCAATAGGGTGACCATACATCCACCTTTTCCCGGACAAGTCCTGGCCGGGATTTCTAATTTGCCTAAAACGTCTGGGTTTTGGCTTTGTTTTCCTATTGTTTTCATAATTTATGACTGAAAAGTAGTTTGACCAATAGCATGCAGGCACTGTACATAATCAACCAATCGTGGTGTGTAAGCAAGCAGGATCTACAGAGAGAACGGTCAGAGCAATGCAAATATGCAACATATAATGTATGAGGACTTTAGAGAGCACTTCAATAAGAAAAGAAAGCCAAAACCAGGCCAATTTAGGCAATTTAGAAAAAAGGTAAAGGTAAAAAGATGTATTATCCAATAGCCTGTACATTTTAAATAACATCAATAGAAAGACATAGTAGGTTAATTCCAGATGGTTACTTACGTCTACCATTTAACCATCCATAATAAGACCAGGAATATAGATTAAATACATAAATGGGGCCAACTTTGCTTTCATGTTGACCACACCAGACGAAGTCTTTCAACCTGTTCTGACTCGGGTTGCGCTGTATATTCTAACTGAAGAGACAAACCGTTTTCTTTTAGCCGGTGATCAAAATTCCCCATTTCCTATAGGCTTATATTGACAATCTTCTTTCTAGAGCTTTGAACTATATTCACTATTTCAACACATTTTTCTGATTTTAGCTAATTGGTTGAACTTATAGTTTTTCTGTAGCATCAGAATTAACGTATTTCTCCAAAAGCCAACTGTCAGTTCAACTGTCAAAACGGTTCAATTGTAAACACAAAGCTATCTATCCATCTTGTATCCACCTTATTCTTCAACGCGGAAGTAAGCCATTTTCTGTGAATGTGCGAGACTTCCGGTACATTAGCCGCCGTAGAGAAATAACGAGAAGTATAACAAAGTGCAGTAGATGAACTGCTTGCACTACAAACCAGTGTGTTCATAATTAAGATAATACATTAAAATAATATGATAAGACACACCAATTTGCAATATCAAGCAGCAAAACGAGCGGTTTTGTACAGCTAAAAATAGCTGGAAGCAGATGACACACAGAAGCCAGACACATTACATTTACAAATGGCCGCACCCGCTCTTACGGGAAAAATAAGGTGGATATATTGTGTATAGGCCAACACTAAACAAAGAATTTTTAAAACTTCTTGTACTTTGACAATTCTTTGTCAAGCCAAAATCCCAAAATACAGTTTGTGAAGACCTTTATATATATATATATATACATATATATATTTTTTTATAATTACTGTTTAAAAAGAGTTTTAAAATACTGTTTACCATTATTTGACTCTAGTAGTCCTACTGCAAATTTTAATTTTGCTTTCTGGAATTTGAACCTACTTTTGCCAAACCACAACTTTAAGCACTAATCTACACCAGTAAACCTTCAACTGTTCTCTACATTTTTTTTTTTTTGCTCAATGTCATTACCTGTTTATGCAAATGCTGCTCATTTTAATCAGTGTATCTTTTTGACTTGATTATGGTGATTTATATGCTTTGTTGACATTCAAAAGCAAAGACAACTCACCACTCCGTAGGGTAGCTCTTGATGGAGGGGCTCCTGGGGGAGGTACTGGAGGGGGACGGAGGGGGTCATTGCTGGTGGATGGTGGGCTGGAGGATAAGAGAATGTTCCTAACGGATGCTGGTCTCCTCGCAGATCCACTTCATTCTCCACCCTCTGCAGCGGCTGAACACACAAGTATAAAAGTCACATCTCTAGCATACGATTACGAATGCCATAAAAACATATGCTATTTTAGATGGAATTCATTTTGTCGCACCAGTATTCAACGCTGTTTTTTTAAATTATTATTTATTAAGATTAAAATCAGTTGTGGGGACTAATCTGTTACTCATGACTAATTGTTTTCTCTAGATTGTAATGGGATTGCTTTACTAATTACACTGTCTGAACGGTAATCACATTACACATATTACTGTTGTGGACTACACTCTACACTGGGAATAATAAACTGGCTCATCCAATGGCATAAATTAATTTTGAGTCTTGTTTTTAACTAAAGTATGACAAAGTGAAAAGCCTATCTTTGGTTTATATCTGTCAGGTTATTATAAGTAATCAAAAGAGGGAAACTCAAATTACATTAATTGTTTTATTATATAAAAAAACAGTACTACTACTACAACTAAAATGTTTTTGTTTTGCTTTTTTTTATATTGAACTACTAGCAAAAGAAACTATTCTCTACATTTACTTTTTACTAAAAGCACTATGACTACTTAAATATTTTTGTGTTGAATTTCAAGTAAAAATAATTGTATCACTAAATTTACAGCTACCTTGATATAAAATTACTCATACAAAACGATTTTGGTTATGCCACCCACCTATGCTGTCAACAAATATTTTTTTAAAAATCATATAAAAATAATATTTTATATATATTTACATATTTTATTTATGGTGAAAAATGTCTGTGTGTGTGTGTGTGTGTGTGTGTGTGTGTATACACTGTAAAAAAATTCCATAAAATTTACAGTAAAAAACCGGCAGCCAGAATTTTACCGTAAAAAATATGGTAGCAACATCTTAGGGTTTATGAATTTAACTTAAATTTACAGTTAAAAACTTTATTTCTTTAACTGATGTAATGTTAATATACCAACCTATTGAAGTTCTGAAATCTGTTTTGTACCAACACTGATAACCATCAAAATCAGGTGGTGATGAGAAAGTCACATGATGAACCAAAGCTCACCACAAGCAGCTTTTCCACAAGCTGAGAAGGCCAATACTAATATATATAGATATATATAGAAGGTGCACAATGTCATTCACAAAAACACTAAACACAATCACGGTGACACTCATAAAACTGAAATATGCAATAAACATTCATTTAACAACATTAGATGTAACATACAAACCTAATAAACTTAACTGATAAGAAAAAAAACAAGAAGAAACAGTTATTTCAAAGAAAAAACATCAAATTTGAAATGCAATTTCAAATTTGATGTTTTGATTGAATTCTGGGAATGTCAATTTACGGATTTTCCCTGTAAATTATACAGTTTTTCTCACTTCCAAAAATGGTATTTTACCATAAAATTGTCTGAAATGTCTATTACAGTTTTTCACCGAATATAGTAGAGGAACTTACCGCTATATATATATATATATATAGCATTCATAAGAATATTACATTGACATTTTTTCTTTTTTTTTTTGCATAGAAAAGAACATTTAGTAGCATTCATAGATGATGTCATCTGCACTCACCATGCGCGGGTGCTGGGGCTGTATGGGGACAAACTGGTTGAGTGGAGGCAGATGAGGAGGCTGGTGGGGCGGCACTGGTGGACTGGGGTGCAGGATAAAATGCTCACTGGAGATCAATGGTGGAAACGCCTGATAGGACACAGGCAGGTGCTGCATAGTGCAGGCCTGAATGAGCTGCACACAGACAGAAAGAGAAATAGCAGACAACAAAGTGTCACTAACACCACAGATAGTATGGGCATTTGAATACTGAATTGCTATGCAGTTTAAGAAATGTTAATACTGGGAAGGCAACAAGCTAACATACTCGAGCAAAGCATATCTAACGTTTTCACTATTCTGCACTATTTAGGAATCTGCTAAACCATTTCAAAAGCATTAGGGAAGAATTTGAAAAAGTAATATTTTTTTCTTTTATTGTTTTTTATGTATAATAATTTAATATAATAGGAATAATAAAAGCAATAATCAAAATAATAATAATAACCATAATATAAGAAAAATGCATAATTATACATAGGCCTATAGTTTTTAAATATAATTTTATGTATTTATATAACTTCATTAAGCATATATAATGCAAAGAAGACTGGAAATACAATTATATAGCCCTGCACAATTTAAGACGCTTTCAACTGTACATCACTGTGGCCACATAAAAAAAAATACAGGTGGGTATGTTGACACAAATGCAATGACTTGAGCAGATGGTAAATTAGCAGAAAGTATACCTTTGCCATCCATGTCAAAGATAAAATACCCCAGACATCTTCAGTGACAATACAAACAAAAACTAAGGGGGGGTTGCACATTGCCCCTTGAAAGTTGCATCATAAAAAGGCCATTACACATTCTAGAGACACAGGAAAAGCCTACATGAAAATCAAAAAGTGAAATGTAGCTGTTTACCAAAGCCTAATGTGTAAGCATGAGAGGGACATACAGAACAACACTCATAATAGAGTATCTTTGGCTAAGAGGACAGGTGGGCATAATGGCTGCCTGGGACACACATACATCGGCTAAAGTAAAGCTGGAGCGATGGGACATGTTAGGTGTGCTCTACACAAACTTCACTGACATTCCAGCTCTTCCTTTTCAAACTCACTGGAGGAGGAAGGCAGCAGAGCAGAGAGAGCTGTCCGCTGAACATTACCGAGCATGCTGGGAGCTGCTGAGCATTGCAGGCTGGGATAGGTTGCCCGGTGTGGATGGGAAAACCATGGGTCGTCACCGTGGTAACTGTGTAAGATATCGGAACTGATCCTTGATGCATCTTGAAGGACAACACAAAAAGTTCAGGTTATTTGTTAAAAAAAAAAAATTTGATATTCATAATTACAGCAGTCTGAGTCTACACATAGCACTTTCACATCAAAGTCTGAGTAAATACAATTGTTTTTATGCTAGTGGTCTCAAACTACCAACTTATGCTTAAATTTGGCTCATGAATCAATTTTCATGCTCTGCATTTTGGTTTAGGGTCTGGTCCCACAGGTCTCTTTAGGATTTTTTCAAATACTCTTTCTAAATTTCTTTAATTTTTTTTAATTATGAAAAGGCCTGAAATGCAAATTGCCCAAATGTAACCCAAGTAACAACGAAAAGTCTGTCAAATTTTTTTGAAATTTATCATTTTTATATATTAAAATTGATTTTTTTTTTTAAATATTTCTAAATACATTTATTTTTTTATTTATTAAAAGCCTGAAACACAAATATAAAAGTGCAGTTGTAGCCTAAATAACAACAAAAAAATCTGTCAAAAAAAGTTTGATTTTATAGTTTTTATAAAAATTTCCATACATTTTCTTAATTTATTTTTATATTTAATGAAGCCCTGAAACACAAACATAAAAAACAAATCTGCCAAAATTAGATTATGGTTTTCATAAATTTATACCTTTTATGAAAATATTTATTTTTATAATCAAGGCCTGAAAACCCAATTGTAGCATAAGTAACGATGTAATATACATTAAAAATTATTTTTAGTTTTTATACATTTAAATTGATATTTTTTATATTTTATACATTTATTTTTATACATATTAAAGGACTAAATGCAAATACAAATGGCCAATAGTTAAGTAACAGGCCTAAGTAACAACAACAACAAAAAAATACATTTTACACATTTACATTGATATTTTTTACAAATGTATTTATTCAAGGCCTGAAATTAAAATAAAAAATGCCCACTTGTAGCCTAAGAAACAGCACAAAAAAGATTGATTTTATTGTTATTTTAGTTTATACTGATATTACTTTTTAATGAAGTACTTTTTAATGCTGGGGCAGCCGTGGCCTAATGGATAGAGAGTCGGACTTGTAACCCAAAGGTCGTGGGTTCGAGTCTCAGGTCCGGCAGGGATTGTAGGTGGGGGGAGTGAATAACCAGCACTCAATACCACGACTGAGGTGAGACCCTTGAGAAAGGCACCAAACCCCCAACTGCTCCCCGGGTGCCGCAGCATTGGCTGCCCACTGGTCCGGTGCACGCTACTGTGTGCGTGCACTTGGATGGGTTAAATGCAGAGCACAAATTCCAAGTATGGGTCACAATACTTGGCCACACACCCCTTCCCCCCCCCTTTTTATATCTTTATTTTTTGTATACTTATTAAACATAGTAACCATCAAATAGCACATTGTATAAGGAATAGGAAATGAATGTTTCTAATGGAGTACAACACCTAGATGGAACTGTGCATTTGAGACCCCTGGTCTAAATGAAAGACTGTTGAACTAGTACCTGTTCGTGAAGATCCACCATGATGGAGCTTTGTTGGGGGGGTTGTGTGGCAGTATGCAGCATGCGTGGAGGTGCACTGGTGTGGCTATATTGCCTGGACTCATCTAAAGGAATCTGCTGATGCTGGGAGAAGACAGGGTGGTGGAAGTTCTCATCCTGATGTAGGGAAGTGTGCACAGCAGGTCTATCTCGCTGTCCCCACTGACGTCGTACTGGAGGACTAGGACATAAACGCACACAGATCATAAGTACATACTCTACATATGTTTTTTATTAACGCAAAATGATAACAGCCACCTCACCTTCTCCTGAGGTGCAGAGGGGTGATGCAAGGCTCCCCGACGACCCTCCTCTGGTTTAAGGGGGCTGTTGATGGCCGCCTACTCACTGCTACTTCCCATGGTCGCATTTGTGACGTCGTATGAACGAGTCACACCTGCCTGGGGTGGGGGGACCAGTAGTGCAAGAGGCACTTGTGTCTAACAGCCTCAGATTGTCAGAACTCTGTTTGAAACACAAGAAACATTGGTTTTGTAAATTGAATAATGACAGCACAACCTTTTGTAGCCATTTAATGTGCATTTCAACTTATGTTAGATTAACTTAATATGAACAGTATAACCAGAAAATGAAGTTCTGTCATTATTTACTCACCTTCATGTAATTTCAAACCCGCATGCTGTTATTTTTTTTTGTTCTCACTGCTTTTTTCCCCATACACTGACTGTTCATAGTAACCATGTCTGTCAAGCTCCACAAAGAACACCATAAAAGTAGTCCTCATGACTTGTGACAGCTTTAAGTGAGGAACAGGCTTAACATTTTATTTATTAATACTAAAAACCTTTACATCTGCCACATTTAAATTCTAAAATAGCACTTTCAAACAGGTTATACATTATTTAGCATTAGTGACAATCACAGGCTTTCAAAACATGAGGTAAATTAGTCTTGTGGTACACTTTTGTTTAGCATGCATGGAGGGATCTGGTTCAAATCGCAAACTCACATACAATTATTAATATTTTTAGTAAAAATAAAACTGCAGCTGATTTTGACAGCCAGTGATCAACATGTGTTGCATGGGGGAAAAATGCATATATATTTTGTTCACAGATCCTTTTGTTCTAGCCATAAGCAAAGCATATCAATGATGTTTGAAAACAAATCTTTAGAGAAAATGCCTTTCAGTATATTTTTGTAAGGTGCTTTCTGGAGCTTGTCAGCGGTGGTCACTATAAACATCTGTTGTATGGAAACAGAAGCATTTGCATTCTTCAAAATGTCTCCTTTTGTAGACAACTAAAATTAACAGCATACAAGCTAACAACACAAATTTCTGGTGAATTATTCCTTTAAAAATGACTATGAGCTTAAAATGTGAAAAGACCAGTACTGCTTTCAATGGAAAAAAAAAATAATTATATAATATATATATATATATATATATAGGTCATTTTCCATGAAACCAAGAATAGTGTCATACAATTAACAAAATACACTAACAATTGCCTCAACAAGCTGTAGTGTATTAATTTATGGATTGTGATATGTCATTATGTGTAATCTTTGAAGTACAAGAAGACAGGTGGAGCTGAAATCACACAAAACACATCAGAATTAATAACAAAAATAATAATGATAATATATATATACACACATACAGATTTCAAATACATTTTATTACTTTTCTTTTATCAAAATCAGTGGTGTATTAATTCACTAAAGCACGCATAAACTTCTCATCGTGCTACACATGACATTCAAATGTACAGTGCCATGTGTAAAATTAGAAAAGAAATACCAACAAATATTCACAAACTGGAAGCGTAAACCGTGTTTAATGGAAAGACTGGGCTGATTTGCCATAAAGAGAGGGAGCTGTAACTTCAACAACAAAAGCGTGGAGGGCCATGTGCTCCCACACAGACAAAAGCAATAACAAAGGAGCGCCACCAAACCTCGTCTGCCTCACTTTATCAAAAATAATCACTCCAAAGGGCTAGTGGGTATGATTTAAACATTGTTTACGATTCAAATAAGGACTGTGCTCATTCCCCATGAATAAAACACTTAAAAGTGTCACCGTGGCCCAGCAGCAGACATCAACAATAGCACAAAGAAGTCGCGAGGCCGAAGTTTTACAGGCGCGCGCGGGGCTAATGCAAACATCCGCGGTTGCCCTCGTGTTCTTTAAACATGGTCTCAATGCTACGTGGAGGTTGTACATTACATTACAATGATTAAACAAATCGCATGCACTTTCCAAGCCCTTAGCTGCTACCGCTAGCATACAGCCCGAGCAGATGAAGCCCCAAACAGGAAATGCAGGGATGCACCCCTGACAAAAGAAACATGGTTTAGCTTTAACGCCACATTTAGACAGTCTGCACGTCATGAGTGCAAACTTCTTTATACCAAGAGTGTTTTCGTTTTTATTTCAGGTGGAATATGCCAGCTTTGTGTCTAATAAGCAAAGTATGATCACACCAACCGAGCTTACTTGTTTTCAGTGGCGCGCCAGTTTCCGACTCGTCCACTCGCTGTTTTTTGGCGACTAAAACGATGCAGGATGTCTCGTTTGGTGATTTTATAGACAAATCCAAAAGAAATTGTCCAGGAAAACTAGCAGGCGGTCATGGTTAACACAGAGCTATCGTCCGTTTCCTAGTTCACATTCACGAGCTTGA
>JAFVLL020035864.1:0-14738 GCA_021397915.2 Tor tambroides | reverse complement strand
TCAGCCCAAACATCTGCACTCACAAAAGAGTCAGCTGGCCAGAGCAGAGCGGGATTTACACAGGAACGTCTCTCTTTCTCTCACATTCGGGCTTTCTTCCTTCTCCCTTTTTTTATCTTTGCCCACACTTGCACAGTCCTTTCTGATCTGGCTGTGCATTGTGTTCAAGGTTATGCCATTTTACGTTATTGTTCGCAAGTAACTACGATTTATATCATGTTCTGTGAGAAGCTTGCCTAGTCATACTATTGTTCTACATGCCATTATGTGTTTTACAATGTGATCTGGCACAGTAAAATATGTGTGTGAAAGAGAGAAACGGTGTAGACGCCAACTTCAACAGGTTTTAACAAGACAATTTTCTTATCTGAATGCTGCTTGAAAGACATTTTCATCACAAGATCAAACGTATCCAAAAGAATCAAACAATACAATAGGGCAAATGGAAAACACAATAGGAATCAGATGAAAAACTACAGGTTTGAACAAAACCCCCCTGGAGATATAGCTCTGGAAACCTTATACAGATAATTGAGTGCCTCTGAAAGTGTGTGTTTAAGTGTGTGAGATGTGTTTTGTGCTGTGGTCGGTGTATATAACACTGTCTCTGGCTCAGAGAGCAGAGGTTTGACTGAAGCGTGCCCATGGAAGGGGAATTGGCCCTCTTTCAGCCCCCACTTCTGCCTGTCACAAACATATGGAGCTATTAAGCCACAAGCATAGGGGTAAACACATATATCCTCCCTCTTTCCCCTTCTTACTCACTTTGCAATCTGACTGACCACAGCACATTGTGATGCGGCCAGGAAATTCAATCCCAGCCTGTGGCAGAGGTGAATAAAGAACACAACTGAACTGATTTCAACTAGTGCAATAAGAGTCGTAGAGGGGGTCATTATCGTCCAAGGTTCTTTCTCTCTCTCTTTCTCTCGCTCTGTGCTTGTGGTGATATGTTATGTGAGCCATGGGCAGGTCAGGTGCCAGCCGAGAACACTAGGCCAAGGCTAATGGTCTGGGGGCTGGGTGGGCAGCCAGTGTCTCAAGTAGACAGGGTCGGCTGCCAGCATTTTCTATGTCAGTCTGTGAAAGTGAATCTAGTTTAAAAGGGAAATCTGCCTGTCTCCAGCCAGTGGATGCCAGTGAGGCTCCAGTGATGCCACTGCCCAATAGGGTTGTTTCTCCAAGCCATGGGCCAAAAGCTTATTATCAGAAGATTGCTGAGTAGTATTGTGCCATTGGCAGTGTTAATCTCACCTATATATATATATATATATATATATCTGAAAAACAGAGTTATCTGTTTTTGCAAATGAACTCTTATTTTCATTAAAAGACAAAAACAATGACTAAAACAAAAACTGACCTAAACTGACTAAAAGCTATTTCCACGTAGCTGAAGAACTATTTGGCTGGCTTACACATTTCAGGGCAGAAAAGCCAAGCCAGAGCATCCACTTCATCATGTAATTCCCCTGTGATAGCATCACTTTATTAGAGAGGTGCCTTATCAAAGCAAGCTTTGCAAAGACACCAAGCAGGAAGGGGCAAACCTCCTAAACTCGGATCACAATACTCCACTGTCTTCCTTTCTTTAAAAAGGGCTATGTAGGCTGCTGAATAATGCTTAAAGTGCTTTCTCTCATAAAGGCATTGCTAGAGAGCTTCATAGTGTATTCTGTTTCAGCCAGGTATCATGCTGCAAATCGAGGCCAATTTGGACTGCCAACTTGGCACAGGGCCTCTTTAAGTGGAAGGACCCAAGGGTCTCGCACAGGGCACCACTACCGCTGACGCGGGCCGGTGCTCCATAAGAAGTGAGGGTTGCAAGGCTAATGAAAAGGTGGAGGAGAGTGGGAAGGAAAGGCTGGCGGAGTGCTCCTTCTGCAACCTCTTCACTTCTACTCCACCTGATGCCAAGAGCCAAGCATGTGGAATATTCAAGCCGAGTGGGGCTCTCTTTGAAATCAATGGTTTTGTTAAATGGCTCAGTGTCTACCATGCTCACGACCCTTCCTCCAGGCCAAGACTGAAGGTTCTTTTTGTAAAGAAAAAAAAAACACTTTGGTCAGGGCTGTGGCACAGTGGACTGAAGCTGTTGGCCATATCCTATTCCTCTTTCTCTTAGTCTCGCTTTCCTTTCTACACTCCAGTCTGCTGCAAATTAAAAAGACAGTAAATGAATAAATAAACAAACAAACAAACAAACAAACAAATAAATGTTAATAAAATAAAATAAAATAAAATAAAATAAAATAAAATAATGACTGAATTGGGATTGCTGTTGAATTAGAATTTTTCTGCAGTTATATGCATTTGAATATACATAGCCTTGAATTTAAATTAATTTTAATTATACTTTCAAATTGGAAATGCAGTTCTGCTTTCTGTTTGCCACTTCAATTCGATTTTAATTCAAATGCAGGAATTTAAAATGATTTCTCAATTGAATTCAAAACAGGGCACGATATATCAGCTCAAAACTGGGATCATCAATAGCTAATGTAGTGTATCAATGTCTAAACGCCTGACGTGCATTCTCTGTGACATGAACGCGCCCTCCAGGCGAGGTTCTGTACAATCACTGTCTGTCAGCAGTTTCGTCAGCAGGGGCTTCGAGAGCTCATTGCGTCCCTAGGGCCGTGAACATCCACGATCAGCAATACCTATGTGTTCATGTCTGCACGGGGGGGATCACCACTATCCTCCACAAGTCTATTTGAGTAAAGAATGACCCGAGTCCTCTCTTTATACCAAGCCCAAGCCATTGAGCACAGTGTGTGAGAAAGGGGATCTCCGCTGTTTCACTGCAGGGTTAGGGCCATCAGCATCGGGCCTTGGCCGCTTGTGCTGAGCCCGGCCGGGCCGCCCCACGCTGGGCAGTACAAACAGCAATGAGATCTATCACATTATCCGTGGCAATAAGTCGAGTCATGCGCACTAACGGCAATAAGCTACGTCCTAAACTTTCTCCCCTCTGCTGTTTCACAAATTATGAATAATGCAAGTGCTTTACACACGCCAAGGATTCCATTACAGCTGCTGTTATTTGTACTAAAACACTTTCCATGTCAAACATATTAAAAAATCAAACTGGGGAAAAGAAAGCCCTCAGGCTCTTTGTTCAACCTGTCATGCCTTTGTAGTTCCAAAATAGCTGACTTTATGTTCCATCATTTACCTTTTTAGTTAATTTATTAGCTGCTCTACCACACCCTGTAATAATCTAACTCTCACCTGCTGACTTCTGAAGCTTTCCTCCCTCTTATCAGTCTCTCTGTCTAGCGCTCTTTCTCTTTTCTTGTATATTTGCCTTTTGATGAGGTGCTGACAACAAACGTGGTTTCTCAAGGCATACTTTGAAGACAAAAGGAAAGCTTTTTTACTGAGCTGCACTGATCATTTCTCTTTTTGTCTTCTTCGATAATTCTCATTCAACTTTTTGTCTTCTTAATTTATGTTCCTTTTCATTTCCTACAGCTCAGCTAACACAACTCAGCAGCTACACTGAAAAATCATTACATGACCATTTTTATTTTTCTCAACAGTGCTCTGTGGTAAAGAAAAGAGGGGAAATATAAGGGGAAAATGATAGAATGATGGAAATTTAACTAAATGCTACTGATCCCTTGGGAGGCAGGAATATACTTGGTTTAATTACAGAAACTGAGACTGGCACATCCCTAAACCTCAGAACAATGGCTGGATATGAGGGTGAGGGATACTGGCAGTGAGTCAGCCTGCGTGTTGTAGCAATTTCCTACAAATTTGTTTTTGAATTTACAGTGCTTGCGTGAGGAGCAATTCTCTTCACAAAAGGAGAAAAAAGGCCTGTCAAGACAAGTACGATGGCTCCTTCACCAGAGGCCCTTCGGTTCCAAAACGAAAAATGTGCACTCCTATGGGTCACCTTCCAGTTTTTTTTTTCGTAAGAAACAGAAATAATTAGAGATAGTGATAAATTGCTAATTTAGTATCACCTATCAGCTATTAGTATCTACAGATCAGTGCCAATGACAAATCCCTCACGAAAGTGACAGTTCTAAATGTGAATAATATATAAATGTATATAATAACATTTTACAGGGGCATGGATTATATTAGTAACGTGTTCTCAGCAGAATTATGACCCATGAAGTTGAAACCTTTCATCCTGACAGTGTTTATATTCCAGCCCTCATTCACACCATCCATTGTTCTGAAGGCTCGAAACGCCTTGAACTCTGCCAAAACAGGCTGCCTCAACGAGGTGATACACTTCACAGTGTTCAGAATTAATTGCCTTGACAAGGAGGGCTTGATGTTCTGCTCTCTGAATCCAAAAGGTTGGGCTCTTTAAAAACATTGCGATGATTTGGTCAGGGAAATCAAGCGATGATAAAATGTGTGCTGAGGAAGTTGTGAGGAGGCAAAGAAAGCCTTAAAGTGGCCCGTATATTCCCCAGAGGTAAAGTGAAGAACGGTGAAGCAGAAAAAAATACCACAGATAAAAGAATAAAGACAGCCAGGAAAGAACTTTTTATTGTCTCCCCTCAAAGACAGTTGTGAGGCTGTTGTGTTTATCAACCATTTATTTTTTTATCCTGACAACTAATATTAAACTATTTCAATGATTAAAGGGGTAGTTTACCAAAAATGAAAATTCTGTCATCATTTACTGTTGTTCCATATCTGTATGCCTTTCTTTCTTGCTGGAACTGTGTGTGTTATTTTTGTCTATACGATGAATGTAATTGGAGTCCAAATCAACAAGTCATACAGGTTTGAAATGTTGTTTTCATTTTTGGGTGAACCCTGGTTTCTAACAGAAGCGGTACCATGTGTAATATGATTAATTATCATTTTAAATATATAGATGTAATATGTAAATATTAGTGCTGTCAAACAATTAACTGCAATTAATCGCATCCAAAATAAAAGTTTTTGTTGACATAATATATGTGTGTGCTGTGTATATTTATTATGTATATATAACTACACACATGCATGTATATATTTAAGAAAAATGTTAGGTTTATATATGAAATATATTTATATATAATATAAATTATATGAATATAAATATATACATGTAACTATATGTAAATATTTAAAAATATATACTGTATGTGTGTGTATTTACATATACATAATAAATATACACAGTACACACACATATATTATGTAAACAAAAACATTTATTTTGGATGCGATTAATCGTTTGACAGCACTACGAAATATATTAAGTTAATATGCAATAATATTAATATTTACATGTGAATATGTAACATTTTGGTATGTGAATATTTAAAGGTGTATTTTGGTTGTTAGGATAATCCAGGAAAGTGTACAAGGAGCAAGAGAAATAAAGATGTGTAGAGGAAATTCCAGGAGCTTAAGTGTATTCTCTTACCTGGCTTATAGGACATGCCTGGGGGGAAGAGGAAGCCCTGCTGGGCTGCCGCGGCTGCTGCCAGAGTGCGCTGGTCGTGTGGAAAAATGGGGATCATGAGCGGAGGCATGTGACCCTGGACCTGCTGAACACAGAGAGAAAGGAGATCACACGGGAGCCTAACACAGCCTGACAGCACCGCTCATACTCTGACCCCGATCCATCTCACACACGCTCACCAAATACCTGCACTTAATTCCCACCAATCGCACATTAGCGCTTCAAAGTGGCTATCGCACACACATAAACAGTAGAGTGTTTATTCTTATTTGTATCATAAATGGCGTGTTAAGGTTGTTTGGGTAATATCTACATACAGTACGCTACTAGATTGAAACAGAAATGTCAGGTAGATATTCCTAATAAAACTTAATCATCAGACTGACAGAAAATGTGGATCCTCTCAGAAATACGGCTCTTGTCTCTTGTTCTTGGAAGGTCATTTATATACATGATAAATGCCCAAAGGAGGCCGGTAATTTACAGCACCTGTTTTCAGCTGTGAAAAAGATGGAATGAGCCCAAAAGCTCGTGCATTTCTGATATTTCATGTATAACGTCAACACCTGGCATCGCGTGTGGTGCCTTTCAAATGCTCTCAACCGTGTTCATCTTCATTCCTGCTTTATTGCAAAATAGAGAGTACGTTAATGGCGTGCATAAGGATAGCATTAGCTCTGTGTAAGAGCAAAAACAGACATGCTGAACTAGAGACAAAGAAAAAGAGAGTCTGTGTGTATTTAGGGATCTGAGCGGCTTCCCATCGAAGTTTGAAAACACATGTTTGTGGAGTGTTGGCCGGACCCAATCTTGCTGTCATTCTCTGCTTCCTGCCTGTGGGTGATAGGCTGCAGCGGTGCTACCGTGGGCCAGGGCAGAGTTAATGCAGGCGAGCCGGCTCACCTCTGGGGAGCCCAACTGGAGAACGGGTTAATAAAGGTCGGCCCCCCCAAAATAAACACATTATAGAATGTTTCTCCATTCATCGCTCTTTAAAATCAGCCTGCAATAAAAAGCGGTCTGGACACAATTACCGCTGCAGCATTGGGGCATGAAATCGGGGCTGCTGCTCTGAGAAACCACTTCTGCTCCGCATTTCGCTGAGGTCATGCGCGATCTCCGCTCTTTTTACGTCGCGCTCTTCAAGCGCCTAATGTTAGAGATCAGTAGGGCTTGTTCCCAGGTGCTAAACAAGTGTTCAGGTCCACTTCAGTGATTCGGACTAAGTTAGTTCTCCTACAGCAAAAATAAATAGAAAAAATCCAAGCACTTTTCCATTTACAGAGCTTCTTGCACTTTAAAAAGTGCATCTGGTTAAGAGTTGAGACTGTGTCGAATGAAAGAACTGTGTGGTCTTTATTTTTGGGAATTTTACAGATGTGACAAAATGCTCTTTAACATGACTCTCATGGATGTGTTTGTGGAATGGTTTACTTGTGAGGTGAATCAAATGAGCAAGGGAGAGAGTGGCTATTACATTGAAAAGATAAATAGCACCTGTGACGTCACCAACTACGGTCTTATACTACCGGATACATTTTGCGCTTTAGAAAAATGGCTCTGACCATGTGTAAATTGTTCTCCTTCAGAGGGCCGCTAAGGTCAGTCACATACATAATGCCATTAGCCTTATTCACATTACCCTTGCAAAACGAATGCAGATAAAGATTTAAAGATGATCACTGGCAATTTGCTTTGACTGCTAATAGACAGAGAATGGAATTAAGTGCCTGCACTTAGACAGATGGAGTTTGAAAAATTGCATATTGCATTCTGCATTGAAGCTCGCTTATTATATGCGTCAGTCTCTCTCATTCACTGGATCTACTTGTCTCTCTATGTCTGTCCCTCTGTGTCTTTATATACACAACATGCTTGCATCCATGCGTGCTTACACATGAGAAAATTTATACCAAACTAACAGTAAAAACCAGTAATAGATGTATTATTATTATTATTATAAAATGTATATAAAATATAAAATTGTAACTATGATAAACTAATATAAATATTAGTTACTATTAATATAAAATTATTTTTTAATTATTCTTAATATTATCATTCATATTAATTGAATATTATTTAATTATTGTTCCTAGAAATGTGAATATATTTAATTGATATTTTTCTATATTTATTATTTTATTAATTTCGCATATTTATCAATTCATAGAAGCATTTAATAAAATGAATTAAAACCCAGAACTTGATAGGCAAAACCAAAAATAAGACAAAAAAAATTATATATACATATTTTTACTACCACAAAATTATTATTAATTATATATATATATTTATATATATTTAAATTTATTAGTTAATAAATTGATTGAAATGAATTAAAACATAGACATTCCTTTATAGTATCATACAAAATAAGATAATTCCTAACAAATTAATGATCATTTAAAAATAGTTAAAAAACTGTAAGCTCATAAAACAAAGAATTTTGATATTATACATATATACAACCACACCTGCTCATAGACATTTAGACAATCTACGCACAGCAAGTAAAGTCTTCAAGACAAGACAAGATCTGATGCTGCTTCGCCACTATAAACAACTGAACTTCACTTTGCATTGTGCCTCATAAAGCAGTCTGGTTCACACAAATGTATTTACTGCATTGTATACTGTATAGTCTAAAGTAGTTGATCCACATATGTATACGGTATGCGTGGTATGTATGAACATGCTCGCCCGTATTTGTGTATCTGTGCCCTGATATTTTGCCCCTCCCTCCGTCAGTGTGCCAGGCGGCTGGCTGCCTGCAGCATTAGTATTGCCAGTCAGATCTTCAAGAGCGTGAAAGAATGAAGTGGAGCAGATGTGAGGAGGAAAGCTCAGGCCTCTGAAAGCTCTGAACCTCATAAACTCAGCTCATTGTAGCCCTGCCTCCTATCTGCCCTTTGTCTTATCAAATCCTTAGAACCAGAGGATGGGATAATGCCATTTCTCACCATCTGCCCCAAAGCTTCATTAAAGATACATGAACGAGCCCCATCTTATGAGGAACAGGTGCTATTGTTTGTCCCTGAAGACCTGCTGTGGCGAGGATGTAACTCGCGGTACTTGAGGAAGAGCATCTGTAGCAATCAGTCAGGCTGTGTAGCTGGCAGCCTCTTTCTCTCTTCACATGGCCGACCGGTTCATGGGGGTATAGAGAGAGAGAGAGAGAGAGAGAGAGAGAGAGAGAGAGAGAGGCCTTTTCACCTTCAGCGTCTCGCATATATCATCAGTTCAGTGCAGCTGATGAAGTCTGCGGTGATACACAGCACAATCTGTCTCTCTGTCAGAGATACACACATCACCCGGCCGTGTCTTCGCTACTGTCCCATACCCTTAGATCAGGCATTCATTTACCCCTCCGTTAAGAACACAGGCCATGTCGGGAAGCTTTGAAACTGTAGCTTGTCATCCTACTTATAATTTCAAGCAATTCAACTGCAGTTAATCTAAAGTCTACAAACATCTATCGAAATGTGGCAAACTACACTTAAGTTACACTGAAGAAAATTTGGTGTGGTGTGGAATTTACACTCAGAAATTGCTAGTAAATTTCACAATTAATTACAAAGAGACAACAAATAACACTTTGAATTAAACATGAAATTTTGAAGTAGAAAGACTGAAAGAATATTTTCTAGTAATAACGTCTGTTTTGAAAAAAAACATTTTTCATAGTGTATTTAAAGATGTTTAATTTATATTCAGTTATATATTTTAAAAATAATATTATAACAATATAATATAATAACACTATTTATATTTAAACAGATAACATTTAAATATTTAAGATGTATGTATTTTCCTTTTGCAAAAAGCAAAAAAGTATTTGGCACAAAAACAATGAAAAACTCACTAAGCTGATCACACTTGAATAGATAAATTCACACTAAAAACCATCAAAGCTAATAAAGAAAAATAAAAGCTAAAAAAATTCATTTGACTAAAAATTACTTGCAAATAATATTTATATTTAACTAAATATTACTTCTAAATATTATATACATTTTTAAAAATAACATTACTGTAAGAAATACATTATTTTCTATATGTCACTACTGAAAATAAAAGACTTACAACCTTTCATCTGCATAAGAAAATGGGGCTTCAATGTTGATTTTGTTTTAAGTGGTTCATTTTAATTAATTCAATTTAATGAACAATTCAGTTTACTGAAATGAACTAGATGGTATGAGAAATGAAATATCTTGGATTAATACTTGCACATGTAATACTGTGAAAAACTGTTTTGTCATCATGCAAAAGGGAAAAAAGTAGCACATTCCTGGAAATGCTACTCTGTTTAGAAAATAGCTGAGCTACAATCACGCTACTGATCACTAATTCCCAACACTGAACGCAGACTTGTCAGCAGTGGGTTGTTTAAACACAATGTGCGCTCGCTGTAGGTTGAATGACCGAAATAAAAGGAGGAGGGGGGAACCCCTGAAGTAAATAGGGTGCTATAGATTAATCAATGTTGTTAGTGGAAATGCTGACATCAGCACTTAGCTTCAGTAATGGTTTACAGCAGCAACTAATCCTAAGGTCAGACAGCCCAACCTATCCAAGGAGCTGCACTGTACGTGGATTACTGTGTGCTTCTAATCCAGCAGGTGCATTAATATGTTTATGCCCTCCTGCAGTGGTCTATGTAGCTGTAAATGTGTATTTGCTGCCATATCCTGACCCAGTCTGTCACACAAGCGCATGGAAAATGGAGATGTACAAGTCATTACTGTGCTCAACAGGGCCCCTGTCAGCACCCATGCTCCTCGCTGTCTTTTAAAGGGTTGCGTTGGGCTCAGGAGACGTGCCCCCTCCATACCTGTCCCCAACTCCCTTTAACATGAAAATAGAGATTGATCTTCAAGGAGCATCACTCTGGGATTCTTTCCCCTTTTAAAAGGAAAAGAGGGGGAGTTGTTTTAACATGTCCAAAATGCCTTTCAGTGTTGATGAGATAAGACGGAGGTGGGGAGGGGTGGCTAACTTCTCTTCTTTTTACATTTTTGGAAGGAGCCAGAGAGCCTCCGGAGCCCTAGGTTAAGCATTAAGCACCAGCCACCCCATTTTCTAAAAGCCGAAGGTGAGGCCATACCAACTTCCACACTTGTGGCGTATTTTGGTCCAAATTTGGAGCGATTTCCCTTGGACATTACCGTTTCTCGTTAAAAGTCTCAAAGAAAGGCTCTAACATGGGGGTGTTTTAAATTTAGCAGCAGTGAAAACAGCTTTCACTGTTACTGTAAGTACTGATACGTCACACGCTCTTTCCCTCGCTTGACGCTGCCAGAGCCAAAATGACTGTGAAAGAAAACCACCTTAGGGGATCCATTTTAAAGAGAAGTGATTCTAGAGGACCTGGCAACCGCGCTCAATCTGCACGGCGAGCCCCGACAGCGCGAACTTCACACCCGCTACTTTGTGAACACACTCAGCGAGCGCTTTCTGGAAACTCACCAGCAAAGAGAGAGCAGGAGAGAAAGAGAGGGAGAGCTCTTTGCTGAATGAAACCACTTCTGCGCTCGGGAGTCTGCACATTATTCTGTTCTGAAGAGGTCAATTTTTT
This sequence comes from Tor tambroides, assembly GCA_021397915.2. NCBI lineage: Eukaryota > Metazoa > Chordata > Actinopteri > Cypriniformes > Cyprinidae > Tor > Tor tambroides. The sequence goes on along the minus strand of JAFVLL020035864.1, from coordinate 3,729 downwards.
AAACAATCCCATAGATCCCCAAGTACACATTACTCCCACGTCACAGGTCATTTATCAGTTAACCGCACTCCTCCAGCACACGGCGGCTGCAGCTCTAATCCCACCCACGCACACACATAAACCCACACGGGGCCGTTATCAAAGCACAAGATATTTTGCTCGGCCGCGCTTCAGCCCCTGATGACAATCGGGCCGTGTGGATCGATAGGGCTGAGTCGGACTTTGATCCCCGCTCTTTCTGTCAGCGCCGGGCCGGAATTAAGACCAGGTCTCCACCTTGGTGCCACAGACTAAACGCATTGTTCTCCTCTCTCTACTCTGTTAGCGAGGAGTTCTGCAGGAGGCCCTCATCAGCCACACAGATACAGGATGGGGAATAAAGGGGCTTTGTGCGGCGGCCGTGGCTTTGACCTGGACCGACCCGCCTCCGACAATCCACTAGCCCACAGACGCAAAGGCTTATCGGTCGATGAGCACCGTGTTTTCTTGCTTTCATTCTCTCTTTTGTTCTGTGTGTGTGTGGCTGTTTTTTTTTAAACAAGTAAAAGATTAACCTTCCCGATACTGGAACAGGATAAGTAGCAAACAGTGCGTCCATGTGTATTTGGATGTATGTTACGCCACCGCTGACAAAAGACTCCAAAAGTTGACAGAGGACAAATGTATTCTGAGGACTCAGAGCATATGCGCACGTGCGAGTGCCGAACGGGGCAAGGTGCACAGAAACCAGACACTGGCCCACGCTCGGCTCGTCTGGAGAAATAACCAATAGATGACTTCTTGTTCCGCTAATTCCTTACACAGTAAAACAAGCCCTCTTGGAAATGAGCCATTCCAATATGTCTATATTAAGTCCGGGGCTGTTAAAAGCAGAACGGCCCCTTCCTCCCCCACCCTTCGCCTTCCACTTCAGCTTTAGTTCAAGTCCACCCTGGAGTTTATGGCAAAAAAACAAGCATACAATACACACACACATACATACACACACACACACACACACACATACACACACACACACACACACACACACACACAGAACTGAGCTCCGATCTCTGAATTTCATGCTCAATTTGCCTTAATATTATTAAAGGGATAGTTCACCTGAAAATAAAATGCTGTCATTTTTTTCACACACTCCCATGCCATTTTAAACCTGTATGACTTTCTTTCTTCTGCAATACACACGTATGTAAAAAGATATTTTTAAGACTTCTGCCCATACAATGATAGTCCAAAACAACACTGGACCCCTCTGACTTTCATTATATGGAAAAAAGCACCAAGACATTTTTCACAATATCTTATATTTTTATTCATACATGCTTGGAATGACATGAGGGATAGTAAATGATGACAGAATATTCAATTTTGAATTAACTATCCCTTTTAAACTCCTAGTTCTGTAATACTGTACCTGTATTTTTTTCACTGCAATATGCTGATCGTAATTTATGAATAATCAAATGAGCGTGCTTAATATTACAAAGGGAGAAGTGAGGCTCATGCTGGGATGCTGAAATTAGTAAATTAGTTCAGTACAAAGATGCAGGGGGGAAAGGCTATTCCCTAAAGAACACAAGCAAAATGTGATCAGTGTGTGTTCAACAGAAATGTGTTCTTAAGGCAAATTCTTGTTGAGCCTCTAAGAACCTAAAATGTAATTTAAGTCTGTAAATATTTCAAGCAATTAGGGTTGTATTGCATATAAAATATCAAAGACGAGCCTAAGGCTTTACTAGTCTTCTGAGCTTAGCACTGCTGTGGCATAGTGCACACAGATATCACGTCCACCTCTCTCTCACTACTTATTTAATTCACTCGCCGTATGCTTTACTCAGAATTACCTGCTCTAGGAAGACACAATTAACGTGGGACTTAGTTTACAAAATGATAGGAAAAAAAGAGAATTGAAGAAAGAAATAAAGAAGAAGGAGTAGATTTTTTTTTCTCTCTCAGGGTCTGGTCATAAAATTAAAAAGGTTTTCAGTAAACTGGCTAAACCCGAGGGGACTGGCTCAAACAGCATGGGTAATGAGGGGAGAAAAGGCCAGACATAAACAAACCCACAAATGAGTCTGAGGCCAACATCATTATCCCACATATATATCCCACATCTATGAAAACCGGCACCGGCACAATACACAATACACCCCAGACCCTTTTGGACCAGGGCAGCTAAACAGGAGAAAAAGGCAATAGCCTAGTATGATATGCTTTCATGCTTTCATTCATGCAATATGTTCTTTTTCTTTTCCTTTTTTTCTTTTCAAATTTATTTACTTTCTGGTCACTTTTGAATTATGCATGATGTATTTAAAGATCAATATTTATTTTTATGCTTGGTCAAACCTTCCAAATAATACATATTTAAGATATAATTAAAAAGACTAATATAAAAGAGAAATAGTTTACTTAATTTTAAAAGTAAAAAAAAATAAGGCAATACTTTAATAAGTAGAAGGAAATGAAAAAAAAAAATCAATACATAAAATCTCAAAATCTCAAAGTCTCTTTTCCAGATACATTTTGTTCTCACTCTTGGGGGAATATACAGTTGTATTATTGATAATTTTGCAAATAGTTTATGGGTCTTTATGGCAGAAATGTTTTCATAAAACAATGAAAATAAAAAATAAAACTTTGAAATAAATATTAAATAACATACATGCATTCATGTATTTATTAATAACATTCCAGTAAGAATACCATTTCCTCTTCTTAATAATTCTTAATTTAAAAAAATAATATTCTTAAAATATTCTTTCACTTTCCATAGTTATGTTCATGGATTTCAAAGATAAAGGCATTATCACCTGTCCATTTTGACATCCATCTGACTGCTTTGACAAGGATATGGGAAGTGATTTATTCTCTCTGTTAAGTTATTTCACAGTGTTATATGGTTAGAAGTAGTTAGGATTGTTTTCTCCCCATCAGAACAGACCTGTGACCCATTTTTGGGTCATGACCCACCAGTTTAGAACTGAAAGTCTAGAGTCAGACCACCCATTTACTAAAAATGGCATTGTCCAGTGAGCGAGTCCATGAAGAGGGATAGAGAGAGAGGAGCATTTCTCCTTCTTCCTGTCATCTGTGTGCAGACTAACCCACTGTCTTCGCTCTACCCTTCCAGCAGCTGGGCCCAGAGAACAACAGAGAGCGCTCTGTTGTCCAGCAGAAAGCTGACATTGTTATGGCCGGGACTTTATTGCAGGCACATGAGAGTGTTGAGACTTTAAAACACGCTCAAATGTCATGTGCACACCCAGTGACGGGGAAGAATAATTATGAAAAAGAGAGAGAGGGAGAAACGGAGAGCGAGAGAAAGACAACAACAATTCAGTGTGCATGAAAAACGGACGAAAGACAAAACGGCCCATTCATTGTATTCCGCCGGGAATGCTCGGACCCTCCTCCGTCCCATCCGAAACACAAAGCGGCCCTTTTTTTGTGCTGCGACGCGCAGGGCTGAATGCTTTGCTTTACCACCCTAGCCCTAAGAAAACACGGGCCCCCTTTCTAAACTGCCGGCTGGCCGCACACAGTAGAGGCTATTAATGCCTAGCCTTCTTTCCCCCTGTGTGTGTGCCCACTGCGGAGGCTGAGGACCACGTTAAAAAGCCAATGCAAAGACAAAACAGTTTGCTCAACATTAACAGGGAAAACAGTGGGCCAGGCAGGAGGGGAGAGGAAACTAAGTCAACATCACACTGGAGGATGTGTTCTCCA
>JAFVLL020035863.1:0-66256 GCA_021397915.2 Tor tambroides | reverse complement strand
AGCGCGGTCACGCTGGAGGCGTTCCCCTAGCGTTTCGACGCAGCGTCTCGTTCCCTTCAGGGAACCATGGTTACATACGTAACCTGAGACGATTTCACAACCACCTTTTAGATTCCTGAACAAGCTGTTTTTGAGGCTTCGTTTTTATGAGTCTATTGTAAAGAGCAGTATTTTCTCAGAAAATTAGGATTTGGGGATGGTTTCAGCGAGCGTGTTGTTTTGTGGTATCTGTCCACACACACGTCCAGAGCAATTACAGCGTAACCCAGAGGGACATCATTGTTCAGAAGCAGGTCTGCACACGCAATACCCCACAGAGTCCCTCTGAAAAATGACATACAGCACCTGCATATCTGACTGCTCGCTTTTAACAGAACAGTTCAGAAATAGCACATAAAAATGACACTTTTCTCATAATTTACTCATGCATATGTAGTTTCAAACCTGTATGACTTAGTTTCTCCTGCTAAACACAAATGAATAAGATACATTTACTTGAGAAGCAACAATGCAGACATTAAGATTTGAAAGAAAAAGTTTACCCAAAAATGAAAATTTGCTGAAAATATAGTCACCCTCAGGCCATCCGAGATGTAGATGATTTTGTTTCTTCATCAGATTCTCTTGCTCACCAATGGATCCTCTGCAGTGAATGGGTGCCGTCAGAATGAGAATCCAAACAGCTGATAAAAACGTTACAATAATCCACAAGTAATCCACACCACTCCAGTCCATCAATTAATGTCTTGTGAAGCCAAAAGCTGCATGTTTGTAAGAAACAAATCTATTATGAAGATGTTCAGATTATTTGTGGATTATTGTGATGTTTTTATCAACTGTTTAGACTCTCATTCTGACGGTATCCATTGACTCCAGAGGATCATTTTTGGGTGAACAAAATACATTTATATTCAATACAAAATCTGTGAAATAAGTCTTAATATTATGTATTTTTGCTTCAAGTAAATTTATTTTGTTTCAAGGATTTTAGAAATTCTAAATGGAAAAAAAAAAAAAAAGATTTGTTTTCCATATAATGAAAGTGCATAGAGTCATATGGACTAAGTAGCTTTTTTCTGTCATTCTCTGGTGCTTTTATTTCCTTTTTGTAAAAAGAAAAGGTCAAGATTGAAGTAAATGATTTTTATTTTTTGGGTGGACCTTTAAGGCTAGCGTGGATTGTATATGACATGTATAAATATCAAAATATTTCCACCATCCTGGATGAAAGTAATCAAAAATGAATTCAAAGTAATTGTTTTAATTTCAAAGACCAGTTAAGCACTTTAAACAAAGTACCGTAGCCATCAAACAAAGATCAATGCTTCTCAGAAGCTGTGTCAATATTTCATTAAATAGTGATGCTGTTGTTTTTGGCTGACTTCCATCCATCTCTGCCAACTCTTAATCAGCCAAATTGCCTGTAGTTGTTAGTCGCTGGGTTCCCTTCAGCAGTGTTTATGATCTCGTGAATCAGTAATGTTGGAGAGGATCGTGGGCAGAGAAAGAGAGGAAAAGACCTCCATCTCTGGTCACATGCCATCAGGAGGATGTTAGTCTGTCATGTTTAACAGCAGCAGTGACTAAGCAGAATAAAGCTCTGGATCACCGGCTTCTTCCTGCTGCGTGACTCAGCTCTGGTGAGGAGGTTTCAACAACCAGGTCTATATACAGCACGACTGCACAATGCAGAGCTGATAACAAGGCTTTCATAATCACACATTCATAGCTGTTCTATCCATGGCATGGAAAAATGTGTCTGTCTGCAAACCATGCTCCAGTATAGCTGTGTGACATTAGCTTTGCATATTTATCCGTAACAAACAAATACATTTGCAAATGTAAAAGTGAAAAAGTGATCAGGAATATATATATATAGCGAACATAAGGTAAATGTTAACCAAACAACCAACTGGAAAAAAATAAATAAAAAATAAAAATCACACCCTAGCAACCATCCAGAACACCCTAGAAACTGGCTAGCAACCACACAGTGCAAAGTTTTGCCATATCAAGCACTCACATTTTCTTCAAAACAAGCATTTTACTCGTTTTCCAGTCAAAGTACCAAAATTCCTACAAACAAGATACATTTATCTGAAAAGCAACAATTCATAAGATATTATGATTTGTTTTCATTGATTTATCTTTACTACAACATGTTAATATTATAATAACATTTTCTCACTTGTTTTTAAATAGTTTACACTTAAATCAAGTCAAAATACATTTATATTCAGAATATATATAAAAGTCTTAATTTTTATTCAGTATTGCTATCTAAAATTCAAGGATTTTCAATATTTTAAAAGGAAAATGACTAAATTACTCATTAAGCATATTATTTTGTTGTTTTGTTCGAAAACTGTGCATGTTAGTCCACCACGTGCAAATGTTTTCATCAATTAGCTAAATTTAGAATTTGATTCAGAATTTGTTTTTATATATTATTATTAGAACTGGAATAATGAAGTTGTTAAATCTTCTTGTGAATGCAGAGGAAATTTTGCGTGAGAACCTGTTCTCAGTATTGAGGGTAATGCATTACAAGTAACACGAGTTACGTAATCGGATTACTTTTTTTCAAGTAACTAGTAAAATAACATTACTTTTTAATTTCCAAGAAAATATCTGAGTTACAAAGTTTCAAAGAAGTAACGGCAATTACGTACTTTGTTTTGCATGTATTGACTGACAGCTCTCGTGTTGCCATGTTGAGAGAAATCGTATAATCCTATAATCCTATTTTATTAACCAGTGTCTTTGCTGCTGACGTTTGATGATCCAATTCACCCATACGAATGAACCCAAAATGACTTTAGATAAACATAACATTTCTGTTTCTTTTTTTATTGTGTTGAACTTTCTTCTCCTGCGTCATATTCTTTATGCAATCCAGAATGTCAGCACAGCTGAAAGGATTGTTTGAGCTGCGCCTTCTACAATAAAAACATGAATTTACATTTCCTTCAGCCTGAGACTTATTCATTTCACTTTTGGTCTGAAAGGGCTTTTACATTTGCCAAAAATAGAACTTTAGGCCAGATGAGAAAAAGTAACACAAAAGTAACATAACATATACATAACTTTTTTAAAGGGAATAACGTAATATTACAATGCAAAAGTAACTTTCCTCATCACTCCTGTTCTCGTACACAGTTATAACTAAATGAGACCCAGAGTAACACTAAAGGGATAAAAGCCCTTTCATGGTCTAACACACCCCTGAACATCCTCTTGAGGATCTGGGGTGTGTCTAAGACCTGCAGGAAGCCCACATAAAGTCCCACAACATCTTCAGCTCAGAACAGCAGTGAGAAGTGGCTCCTATCAGCGGCCGTGAGCATGAAGTGTGCTACAGATGGATTGTGATGATACGGCGTAATGCGAGGGAGTTTTGGGCCACCGCTCTGCTCAGCAGATTACTGATGAAAGCACCTTTGCCGTTTTGAATAGTGCATGAATGGAATTAGTGCATTAATCCAGAGCGTCCCCAGGCTCTCGTATGCCCTACTTTACCAAAGAGAGCAGCAACCAGCCATTCAGCGCACTTGTTCCCGGAACTATTAGGAGTTGTGGGGGAATGTTGAAAGAAAAGGACGATCATCCAGATAGAGACTTACTATAGCTTAAGGTTTTATATGAGTTAAAAAGCAATGTGATGGCCTCTTTATTCCACTCTAAAAATTTGATGTAGCTTTGAGCATCAATTAAGGCTGTCCATATTGCTTAAATAAATATTCCGGGTTCAGTACAAGTTAAGCTCAATCGACTAATTTTAACATATTAATTGCCATGAAAATATATAAAAAAACATTTTATTGATTACCTTTCCTTTAAAAAAATGCAAAAATTTGGGTTACAGCAATGCACTTACAATGGAAGTGAATGGGATGTACACAATAGTGTACCATGAAGATATAAACAATATGGCTGTTAACATGAGTTAAGTGTGAAAATTGTTTACTAACCTTTTCTGTGTAAAGTTATATCCAATTTTATGCCATGGCATCGAAACATCTAAAATCTTTAAAGGAATAGTTCACCCAAAAATTGTGAAAATGTCCTCACCCTCAGGCTGCCCAAGATGTAGATAAGTTTGTTTCTTCATGAAATTTGGAGAAATGTAGCATTCCATCACTTGCTCAGCAATGGATCCTCTGCAGTGAATGGGTGCCGTCAGAATGAGAATCAAAGCAGCTGATAAAAACATCACAATAATCCACAAGGAGACAAATCTGCACAAATCATGCAACATTTACAGGTGAAAACAGTCCTAAACAAATATGCGAGTGGATTTTGATGTGACAGGACAATGAGGGATGGACTTTTTCACTGAAGGGAGCGCTATTATGGATTATGGACTCAAGTTTTTCACTCCTCAAGATGTTAACTGATGGACTGGAGTGTTGTGGATTATTGTGATGTTCTTATCAACTGCTTTGACTCTCACTCTGACGGCACCCATTCACTGCAGAGGATCCATTGCTGAGCAAGTGATGTGATGCTAAATTTCTCCAAATCTGATAAAGAAACAAACTCATCTACATCTTGAATGGCCTGAGGGTGAGTACATTTTCAGGACATTTTCATTTTTGGGTGAACTATTCCTTTAAATGACCATAAAAACATTTTACAGCTTAATTAAAAACAAACATTTTAACAAAATAATTAAAGTAAATGCTTTTATAAATTTATAAGCTTCACATTTCTGCTTTAAAATCATTCAGAAAATTGCCCTTTTACTTCCATTGTATGTGCCTCAACGTTACCTCCATTTTTTGCTTTTGCATTTTTTAAGATAAGGAGGGATGAGTTGAAATAATTTGTGTTAATCATCATTATGCCTCACATGCTGGTGACTTAATATAGAGACCAGCCACAGTTTGTTGTGGCAAATCTAAAGTATATTATTCCACAATAACAGATCAGATACAAATAATTGTGCAGCAATTGATTCAGATATCCATAAAATTATCAGAGTGAAAAAACAAAATGAGCTTCCCTTTCTGCTTTCGACTTCCTCTTTCTTAAGGCAATGCATCATTCTGCACTCCTCTGGTCTTTATTGTGAGTTCTGTACTTATGCATCAAGTCTCCAGGGTTTTTCTACAATAGTGAGGGATGTATCCTCTGTCCCACATCTCTGGAGTTACAGCTGCGTTCTGCAGGCGTCCCGTGGGGCATGAACCAAAATGGAGTCTGAACCGGAGTGTGATTGAGTCTCATCTTGTGTATAATACAGCTGGCAACACTGCTAGGACTGACTGCAATCTAGTGTGCTGAAATTCAACCTGTGCTGGTCAAAAATATCACCATCCTTGCACTTAGTCAGTCAATGCAACATTTTCTAGAGAACATCTGAAATTAATAGTATGCGTTAGCATACATTTTAGTGTGCAATGAAAAAAAAATCAGATGATTAAAAATGAATATAAAAAATAAAATAAATGAACTGAATAACAAAATGACACAAGTAGAAATCAGCAAAAAGCATTTAGGCTAATCAATTTAGCTACGCCAAATGGTTAAACATCACATATTGCTTAATTTACTCTGTCAACTAAGCAGTTTTTTTTTGGCAGACATCAGGCAAAAATCTATGGAAGCCACAAAATAATAAAAATAAGAATAATAAAAGGTAATTGTGACTTTATATCTTGCGATTCTGACTTTGTCTCAGAATTCTGAATTTATATCTCGCAATTCTGAATTTAGAATTTCTGACTGTAAATACTGAAATTCTTTGCATCCCGCAATTCTGACTTTACATCTTGCAGTATCTTGCAATTCTGACTTCAGAAAAATGTCTGATAACTTCACAAAAAATGTCTGATAGTTAGTTTCGATATTCCGTGGAAGAAACAAGCTATCAAATCTTGTTGCATGCACATGAATAAAATTGACACACATGACATTCATTTTTTGAATCTAATTCGAGTCACTTTCAAATGCCGTTTAAAAATCTGATATATCTCTGCTAACTCCAACATCAGCTTTAGACCAGTTACTGACCAGATCCAACTACTAATAGAGTATAAACACATCAAAGACAACGATGCCAGCACATTTATTGAGATTAATGAGCAATGCATGCTAGAGCGTGTTGAGGAATCATGAGAATCATGATGGGCTGCAGCTTGTGCTCTTCACAGTGGGTTTAAACACTGAGCTCTGGAGAGAGCAGACCACATGTCCACTCCTGCTGCCAGCCAATCCACATCCAACTGCTGCTGGAGTTTAACCTACACATGCTGACAGCTGACTCACACGCTTAATGAGGATGGAAGTAGTGCCAGCGTGACATTTACATTTGTGCACTTGGCAGGCACTTTTATTCAGCGCGACTCCTGTTCAAGCATTTCATTGTATCAGTACATACATTCTCTGGGAATCAAACCCAGGACCATGACTTTGCGTTTCTAGCACCAAGACCTACCAGTTTAGCCAAAGGAACGGCATGTAACATGCTGACTGATACAACACAGAGCAAAATTAAGTCATCAGTTATCAGTCTGCATTGAGTCGAAGCTTCTTCTGAGCCTAGTTTCTCCAAACATGATCTGCCACTGTTGAGGTTCACATATTCAAATGCATTTGATCAAATTAGATGTATTTATGCAGTAACTACATAATAAAAGTATCAACAGCAGTTGATACGGCACTAACTCTGTAAGAGAAGTCTGTAAAGAATGGACAATACCGTTTTATTGTCTCATTTGCTCCTCTCATTTGAGTTTGTAGTGCTTGTAAAAAGTCATAACTGTGCACATGCATATATCAGGGGCATTTTCTCAAATATGGAGGCATTAATATATATAACTGCTCCATTCAGTTAGATAAATAAATACACAAATGCATAAATAAATGCATTAAAATAATGCAGAAATTCATAAATAAATGCATGCATGCATGCATGCCATAAATAAGTAAATAAATAAATGCATCTATTAATTAAAAAAAGAAAAAAACAGAAATACAAAAAGAAAACTAAAGCAAATTTTACGTTTCAGAGAGTGGGTGCATCTCGTCTGTTTCCAGTTATAAATAAATAACTAACTACATAAATGTGTAAATACAAAAATAAATCAATTTATAATAAATCACACACAAGTAAAACTAAACAATTATAAAGTTACTGCGTCTCTTTGTTGCCAGTTATAAAAAGCCAAACAAATATATATTAAGTTCTCGATGAGGTCCTATAGCATTTGGTGAATGTGAGAGAGCGGCAAGATAATGTTGAAAAGTCACATGAGAGAAGGCCAATTACATCCCTGTGATTGGCTGACTGACCCCCTCATACTATTGTGTTTCTAAATCAGCCTCAATGGGTTAAACTAATAGAAATGGATGGACTAATTACAAAGCAAACATCTCGCTCGCTCAGACATCATCACCGTCAGTCACGTCTGAACTGAAATGCAGCTGAAATGATGATCTGTGAGTGAGGCGGTTTAGCAGCTCTCAGCTCAGTTCAATCAAAGCTGCACCTCTGTGTCTGTGATCATCCCCACACCTGCTGCGTTACCCAGCATTTATTGATTCTGTGGACTTTTTCCCCATAAAGTGGTTTTGTTTTTCAAGGCCGCCAGTGAATTTTCATTCGGCCCTCACACATCTACAGGTAAAACCGCTCGTGTAATTGAGTTCCTGCGATGAACTTTCTACACATTATCTGATCCGCCAAAAGAGTAAAAGGCATTCATATCGACATCATGAACTTGGTTCAAGTTTGAAAGTGATGAGTCTCATTAGCTCTTCTCATTTGAGTCTGTAGTGCTTGTAAAAAATCCTAACTGTGTACATGCATATTCCAGGGGCATTTTCTCCAATAGGAAGGCATTAATAAAAAAACAACAACTATATAATAATGCATTTAATTCTATAAATAATGCATACATAAATGCATAAAATAATGCATAAATAATTGAATGCATAACTGCATCAATCAATCAGTCAACAGTGCAAAAATAAAACTAAACAAATATTATGTTTCAGAGGGAGGCTGCATCTCTCTTGTATCCAGTTATACATAAATGAATGCATAAATTCATAAATGCAGCTGCAGACAGGACTGTTATATTAACATGACAGAGTAGCAGCCTGTCTGCCACGCTGATAACCGCGGTGACGGATGGCGAGAAAGTGTCTCGCTGGTGCTTCTCAGTGAGGACGGTCCATCAAATGCACCAAGAAACAGGAGAGAATAGACCTTAAAGCCACTGTCACAGAGAGTGAAACGTACAGCGGCTTCGCCTCACTGTTAACTGCTATTATAGTTTGATGGACCGCGAGTGTCCGAGCAAAATCTGAGCAATACAACCTCTCCATTAGTCATCTTACTGCAGCAAACAGACATTACTGTTGTCGAGTTGTAAAAATAACACGGATCAGTTGTTGAGAGGCGTGTGCTGAGGATAATTCTGTTATTTCTACAAAGCGCTGAACGAGAAAATCATTTGTCTCAATCCATGCTGGAACATTCACTTCAGCTCTGCTCTTTAGCTCTAGATTGACTTTTATCCTTCATAATAGAAATCTATCACAGTGTGAGTTTTATTTTACAGTAACTGACTGTAAAAATAATTGGATATTATTGAATATTATTATTCACCTGACTGAATTCAGGTGCTTCATTTAATGTGATTGATTTCAGCAGCGTTATTTAGTATCACTGAGATAATAATATAGATTGATATATACAGTATTTGATATATTAAATATGTTTTAATGCATTTTCTGTTCATTTTAATGTTAGGGAAAGTTGTAGTGATTTTGTTGTGTTTTTGACTGTTTTTTTAATATATCTATATAGTTTTGATTAACGTTTATTTCAGTTTTAGTAGTACAAGTTAAACTATATGAAAATGAGAACTGTTGCTCTGGAACAGTTTGTTTCAATTAACATTTACTTTATTTCAAATAACATTTTTGTTTAAAAATGGTTTCAGTTTTAATAACCCTGGATATCAGATTATTAATAATAAATTAATCCATTAAAAAAAGCTTCACATCATGAAACACTTCACTACAACTCAAAACAGTAAAATTGATATTATAAATCTGTGGTTTTCAATCATTTATATTACACAGATAACCAAGCATGATTATCCTCGAGTGAGGGACCCCCATTATAAAATTTAAAAGGCAGCTATACAGTATATTTTCATGTATAAAGACCCAGTGTGTACTTATTTATTTTTTAAATCTTATTGTTGTATTATTTATTTTTACATTTTTTCAATGTTTTTCTCTACATTTTTCACAGACCCTTTGCAAATACAAAATATATATCACAATCTGGTTGTCACATTTTACCAATGCATGGTGTGTGATATATATATATATATATATATATATATACACACACACACACACACACACACACACACACAGTCCAGCAATACTAACAATAAACAACAAAAAGAAAAAAAAAACCCATCATAAAATCAAAGACATCAAAAAGCAAAATCTTAATGCATTATAAGACTGCATGAATAAACTACAGAAAATATAAGTGGTGTTTGCTTAAGTAAAAATCACCAATTCTACAGTGCTGCAGATTGTTGCTAGGGTATTGCTCTGCGGTTGCTAAGTGGTTTCTTACTGACCCAAGTCCATTCTCAAATCTCTGTGATATTCTCCATGGAATTTATTTATTTATTTATTTATTTTTTAAGAACAGATGAATTGTTTAGCATGTGTCCAATTCAGTCTTCGCTATATGCCTTTAAAATCTTGTAAATTGTAGATATTCTGCATGGAGAGATAGATATGAAACGCTGAATAACTACTATAAGCCAATAATATAAAAAACATATGCTCATTTATCAATAATCTTACACATGGCATATAACTTCAGGTAGAGAGCTCCCATAAGATCGAATCCCTCTCTGTGAAGTGTGTATTGACTGAAGAGCGTTGTGTGTGGTCTAATTATGCGTGGTTTCTGCGGTGGTAATAAAGGTCAAGCGGGTGCTTTGGCAGCACTGACTGACTGACGGCTCACTCAGGGCAGGTTGAGAGGCGCTCTGAGTTTAATGGTGTTGGGATGTGCAGTCGGTGTCTCTGTGGGCTCGACTGATGTGATGTGATGCGCTGCGACTGACTCTCTCCGACACCGAGAGCTAAAGGTCAGCCGCAGCCAACAGTCTGTCAGCACTGTACTCACACAAATCATGCTTACAGTAGCGCAGCGTTAATGCACACTGTATAATATGATGTTATTGATGAAACATAAGCATTTTTATACATAATTTCAGCCAAGAAGATGCACCAAAAATTGGTGTAGAAAAAATTTTCATTGCAGGGAAGACATTGAATTAAACATGAAATTTTGAAGCAGACTGAAATAGACTAAAATAGTAATTTTTTGTAAACCATATTTCAGACAGCTTATAAATAATTTATTTTCAGTGTGTCCAGGTAGATTCTAAATGTTTAATGTAAAATACAATAAAACGATCTTATTACAATTAAGAATGCATGATTGTTTGCATGACAGTTTTTCACTAAATCAGCTCAAGAAAGAATGATATTTAATTTTAATACATAATATAAATACAATTTATTTAAATTAATGAAATATTTACAATTCATTTGAATATATTAAATATGAAATATTTAAATTAATACAATTTAAAACGTTTTAATGCATGAAAGTTATCTGAAAGGGACTATGAATATTTTGTTAGTGATGTTAAATGTCAAAGGCCAATTAAGAGTATTAAAAATCATTGCAATATTCATGATTTTTTGCTAAATCATTGTGAAACATTGCGAATAATTGAGTGCATCTATATATTACTGTCATTCTAGTATTTCAGAAACTGTTCTTGCTTGGAGAGGAAACAGAAAGATTATTGGTTATTGTGGGTTTGGGTCGAGTTCGGTCTTCAGATTGGCCCGTATCGGTCAGGTCAGGTCAGGGAATCTGATTTACAGCCACTCTGGCTTCAACTTACTGTCTGTTCAGAGCTCGAAAATCAATCGCTCTTGACTCCCTGTATCTATTACAATCTGTACTGTATCTGTACTCTCTCACTCATTCTCTACCATACTGTGTATTGCACAATGTATTGTCCATGTGCACATTTTATGTACACTATGTTCAAAAGTTTGAGGTCCTATGATTTCAATGTTTTTAAAAGAAGTCTCTTCTGCTCACCAAGGCTGTGTTTATTTCATGAAAAACACTGGAAATTGTGAAATATTATTACAATTAAAAATAAGTGTTTTCTATGTGAATATATAGTAAAATGTAATTTATTCCTGTGATGCGCAGCTGAATTTTCAGCATCATTACTCCAGTCTTCAGTGTCCTTCAGAAATCATTCTAATATACTGATTTACTGCTCAAGAAACATTTCTGATTATTATCAATGTTGAAAATAGTTGTGCTGCCAAATATATTTGTGGAAACCATGATTTATTTTTCAGGAACAGCATTTATTTGTCACATTATACAGAAAATGTTTTTACTGTAACTTTTGATCAAATTAATGCATCTATGAGTCTATGAGGTGAAAGTGCAACTTGTCAGGCATGTATTTGTACACAGTCACCTCGTCACATGAAATCAGAAATAATTGGACAGGCGGCTGCTCAGATGTTTCATGTCCACTCGCGTGTAGCTGTTCAATCAATGAGTTAACAAAAGGTCAACTGTTAATTCTACTTAGTGGAATTGACACCTGCAAATGTCTTTGAAGACCCAAAGACGTGTTCCTATCGTTACAGCAGACACTGTAGAGCTGTAGTCACCCGTTAAAATGCTCCAGAGTGAGGACACACATGTGAGATCAACATTGTGAATGCTGTAAGGCAGCTACTGTCTTTTCCAAATGAGACCTGGACTAATTTCCTATTTGCATGTTAAAAATGTTTAAGAAGGCAATATTTAAACTGTACATAAATCTGAAATTGTTTATTAAAATACAGCAAAAATGTGAATATAAGTCATACTTTAATATTGTTTTAACACCTTCTAGAGAAGCACTGCATTAAGTTACTGAATATAAAGGATTTACACTACATAGTGATTTTGATTTTTTCAGAAGATTATTTGGTTTTAGCTCTTATTTACCTTATTTATTATTTATCTAATTATGTATTATATAAATACAGAGTAAAACAATAAAGTGCTCACATTGCTCAACATCCAAATACAGCATGGTATTCTGTAAAAAAAAAAAAAATTTTTATGATGGCGTTTAAGTGCCACATAAAAAAAATAAAAAAAAAAAAATAAAAATAAATAAAAATAAGATCTAAGAGATTAAAGTCATAATATTTTGAGAATAAAGTCATAGCAATATGAGATTAAAGTCTTTATATTTTGAGAATGTCCTAATATTTTGAGATTTTTTTTTGTTTTTGTTTTTTTGCGAAGTAGGTGGTGGAATTTTCACATGAATTAACTTCACGCGATACTTTTTTCTCAAAATATTACGACAATCAGTCTCATATTGCTATGACTTTATTCTCATAAATTTGATTTTATTCTCAAAATATTATGACTAATCTTGTAATCTTAGATTTATTTTTTATTTTATGTGGCACTAAAACGGCATCATATTTTTCAAAGTTGTAAATAAAAAAAGAAATAAAATTATAAATTAAATATAATATAATTAAATTAAATTATATTAGAGTATGTTTTACAAGAAAAACCTATTTAAGTTTTTCTGCTTCAAAATGATGTCATGTTTAATCAGTACTGTTTCTTTGTGAAATTTACAAGCAATTTCTGAGTGAAAACAGTTTCTACACCAAAATGTGTATCATGCTAGTATAGTCAGCATTTGAAGTATATCAAAAAAGTTCATCAAAGTTGTCCTAAGACAAGAACGCATTTTGGTTTTAGGTTTTAGGACAACTTTGATGAAAGGTTTTAATCCACTTCAAATGTTGACTACTGTACTAGCTAAGATTAATTTGTCCCAACATAGGCTAATGCACCAATTCCACTTTTCTGAGGGAATCTCCTAAAAATATATCAGAATATATTTATGTCACACCTAAAACAAAAGGAAGAAAAAAAGAATTATGTTTTGCACAAAGAAAATCACAATCAGCAGTCTCTATAATCTCTGTCTGTGTTCAACATCTGTTTCCTGTTTGATGCAAAGGTAATTAAAGGAGATGAGGTTTCCCAGCAATTACAGCTCATCAATACAAAGAGCCTGATTACCAAAAACAAGCAGCACGAGCCACAAACACAAGTACCGACACAGATCTGTTTTAATGCCTTTATCGCTCTCGCTGATTGTTTAATTCTTCAATATTGATTCTAACATTTAGATCAAGGAATGAAGAGTCAGGAGTAGAAACAGTTAAGAACGATTCCACTAAACTTCCTGATTTAGGGATTAGAACATTTATTGAAACTAAACTGCAAATCTTCATAATTATCACATTAGAACCAGTATTTTAGCATTGGTTATGTCTTTATTAATATTTTAAATTAGCTTTTATTTTGATGTTTTCATTTTAATTTTAGGTTAATTTTTAGCAATGTCACTAAGTGCTTTTGCCATTTTATTATTATTCTTTTTAATATTACTATTTAGGTTTAATAAATTTTTTAAAATTTTTAAGTTTCAAATTATTTCACTTTTCATTTATTTCCAGTTAGTAATTTTAATGCTTCAACTTAAACTTACTTCAGTTAGTTGCCAAAGCAACAATTCTAATTTATGTGTATTTTATGTTTTTCCTCTAATAGGCCTATTTATATTTCATTTTTATTTTAGCTTTATTACAATTAGCAAAAATGTTTTAGTTTCAATTCAAGTTAATGATTATCCATTAACCATTATCTCATTAACATATGACGTCCATATTTACATATTGACACCTATTTAATATTCATCAACTTTTGTTATTCTTTTCACATGTGAAAAGGTAAAGATAAATTTATAGAACAGAACACTTAAAGATGCAATAGCAAAACCAGCCTGTTTAACTGTGAGAGCAGAAAATGATCGTGAAAAATCACAGCATCTGACCTTATTCATAGAAATACAAGAATGAGACGAGAGCAGCTAAAAATCCAAACCAAGACAGACTTCAATAAGAAACCCAACTCACCATTTGAGCAGTGTTTGTCTAGGCTGGCATTTTCTCTCTCTCTCTGACATATAAGAGACAGCAACACTTCCTGTTTTAGCAGGAAGGACAGGATGTTTGGAAGCAATAAAAACACAGGAAGAGCTCTTAGTCTTATTCTGGTTAACACTCAGGACAGAACAACATCATAAACCATCATGGTCAGATCTCTTCACTGGTGTAAAGTGCACATGCAGATCTAAATATCAATTACAAAAGATTAGAGTTCTGATTCAGTGACATACTCTGCAATGCAAACTTACAATGCAAAAATCTTTATGGTGCTTAAGGTAAGACATCAGGTGAACATGGTTAACATTTTAACTAATAGATATTAATTCCCCAGTTGATCCCAGTACATTATGATAACTGATTTGTATTACAAGTTTCTGAAAACATTCAAATGAGCCTTATCTAATTAGAAATGCACTAATTTCCAGAATAGAAATATGAACATTGGTTCAAGCCAGGTTCAAAATTCTTGAATCATTTTGCTGTCATATTAGAGTAAATATTAAATAGTAGTGTTAGAGTCCATATGATAATTTAATATCTGATTAATTTAAAATTTTATATATATATATATATATATATACACACACACACAGAGAGTGCCGTGAAAAGGTTTTTGCCCCCTTCTTGTTTTTTTTAATTTTTTGCAAATTTGTCACATTTGTCACACAGATTCAAATCATCAGACAAATTTTAATATTACACAAAGATAATGCAAGTAAATACAAAATGCAGTTTTTAAATGATGATTTCATTTATTAAGTGAAAAAAGCTGTCCAAACCTACCTGGCCCTACGTGAAAAATTAATTGCCCCCTCCTGTTAAATCATGAAAGAACTGTGATTAAACACATTATTTTAGAAAGCTGAGTTAAATTTCACTAGCCACACTCAGGCCTGATTACTGCCAGACCTGTTGAATCAACAAATCACTTAAATAGAACCTGTCTGACAAATTGAAGCATGCTTAAAGAGCAACACATCATGCCGCGATCTAAAGAAATTCAAGAACAGAACTGATGTATCAGTCTGGAAAGGGTTATAAAGCCATTTCTAAGACTTTGGGACTCCAGCAAACCACGGTCAGAGCCATTATCCACAAATGGAGAAAACTTGGAACAGTGGTGAACCTTACCAGGAGTGGCCGCCTACCAAAATTACTCCAAGAGTGCAACGACGACTCATCCAGGAGGTCATAAAAGAACCCAGAACAACATCTAAAGAACTGCAGGCCTCACTTGCCTCAATTAAGGTCAGTGTTCATGATTCAACAATAAGAAAGAAAAATCCATGGGAGAGTTCCAAGGCAAAAACCACTGCTGACCAAAAAGAACACAAAGGCTCGTCTCACATTTGCCAAAAAATATCTTGATTATCCCCAAGACTTTTGGGCAAATATTCTGTGGAGTGATGAGACAAAAGCTGAACTTTTTGGAAGGTGTGTGCCGTTATTTCCGGCATAAAACCAACACAGCATTTCATAAAAAGAACATCATACCAACAGTCAAACATGGTGGTGGTAGTGTGATGTCTGGGGCTGCTTTGCAGCTTCAGGACCTGGACGGCTTGCCATAAATAATGGAACCATGAATTCTGCACTCTATCAGAAAATCCTGAAGGAGAATGTCCAGCCGTCAGTTTGTGACCTCAAGCTCAAACGCACTTGGGTTATGCAGCAGGACAATGATCCCAAACACACCAGCAAGTCCACCTCTGAATGGCTCAAGAAAAACAAAATTAAGGTTTTGGAGTGGCCAAGCCAAAGTCCAGACTTAAATCTGACTGAGATACTGTGGCATGACCTTAAACATTCCCTTCATGCTCAAACCCTCCAAAGTGGCTGAATTAAAACAATTCTGCAAAGAAGAGTGGGCCAAAATTCATCCACAGCGACGTGAAAGACTCAATGCCAGTTATCGCAAACGCTTGCAGTTGTTGCTGCAAAGGGTGGCACAACCAGTTATTAGATTACTTTTTCACATAGGGCCAGGCAGGTTTGGACAGCTTTTTTCCCTTAATAAATGAAATTATTTCAAAACTGCATTTTGTATTTACTCGGGTTATCTTTGTGTAATATTAAAATTTGTTTGATCTGAATCATTCAAGGGTGACATGCAAAAAAAAAAAAAAAAAACAGGATGGGGGCAAAAACTTTTTCACACTACTATGATAAACGAAATCTACAGATGCAAATAGATAAAGTAATAAAATAAACACTTAAATTTTGGATGTTTTCTTTCCACTAGTTTGAACAAAAAGCAAAACAGACCCAAATCTCAAAACTGAACAGTGCATGACAATTGTTTTGTCAGTACATTCAATTGACAGTAAGCAAACTTTCTCTTTTTTTTTTTTTTTAAGCTGGGGTGAAATTTAACTTGTTCTTATGAGATTTATCAATCCAGTCTCTTGTTATTCTGCACTAATCCCAATGCATGACACATTAACTCAAACAATAATCAAATGCAAAAAAACAACATTTAGTTGCAATTGTTAAATGCACCAAACACCATTGACTCTCTATTTTTGCTCTCACAAGCATCTTCTAGAATGACATGAGCTAGTACTTCAGCCGAGCGCATTAATGTAACATCCAGAGGGCTAAAAGAGTGTTTTGGGGGTTTTGTACTGTAGAATTACTGCCAGGTCAAAGGGGACAAACAAAGCCACATCCCTCTGAGGTTAAAACACACACAGCAGCTTTATACTCTGTCGGGATACACACATATACTCCTGCTTTTAAAGTGGATAAAGAGGACTGTGCTCTCGTGTGTGCATGTGTGTTTCGCCGCAGGTCTCTGGAGTGTGTCCCAGCTGTAGGGATTGAGGGAGCACCATTATGACAGATGTGAACCGAAAGTAGATTTAGCCAAAGCTTTTGAAATTCGCATGAACTCAACAAAAACACTCTCCATTATAAACCTCTCTGTATTAGAGCTGGTTGGGCCGTATGAAGTGTGTAGAAATGTGTCAGCCGTTTGTGAATCTGATACTCAGTTTAGATATTTCCATCCAGATTTCAATGGGCTGCTTTACATTAGTAATATGTGAAAGAATAAACTCACATTATCTGTTATAATGTTAGTATTACGGTTGGAAAATTAGCATTTATTTGTTATGAATAATCTGATCTTTTGGTCATGATGATCCCAATAAAAATAGAAAATAATCATTCGAGATGAAGCACCTTTCATTTGTAAAGTATTTCATTCACTTATCCAAAAACAGGCATTAGCACATGGTTATGAAAAATACATGAACCATTTTTTTCCACTGAATTTCTAGCTCAAATCGATATTGTATGAGCCATTACCATGATATAAAATTACCCATATTGTGATATAAGATATCGGCCAAACCACTACCTATAACTACAGTTCATAGCAATACCGCAGGTCTGAAATTTTCTGTTAATACTCTACATAATATCACTAGGGTCCAATGTGATTTGACATTGTTGAAATATACCTATGCATACAATTCACTGCAGTTTCCAGCTGAAACGAACACTAGAGGCAGCAAAACACCAACAACTTTTATTATTCTTTTTGACACAAATTATGATTTTAGAGGTTATTAATTAATTAATTAATTAATTAATTAATAAGGACTTATTGTCCTGTAGTTCCTTGCAAAATACTATGCTATGAGCTCAAAACACTTTTAGCATATTGCATGATTTGTAAACTAACACATTTTGATGTTTGCATCACATAATCAACCTCAGGTGTGGATTTTCCGCTGTAGTAAACTTGCTCAATAGCGCACCTGGTACATCATTGTGCTTGTGATGTGAAGCGCTCTGGTCTCGAGAAATACGAGTCACAAAAAAGAGCTCAAAGACTTGTATAAGCAAGCTAAAATGGCATGGCTGCTTCACAAATGTGTTTTGTTAACACTATCGGTTAGTTTTCTATGTTATTTTCAAACTCGATAGAGCATGAACTTTTAGCGCCATTCACTGAACATTTCCTTTCCAAACTGCCATGATATGTACAACAACATGATAAAACTTTGCTAGATTCATATTCATCTGTTTTGGATAAAACTGAACAAGCATTTAGTGCCTTTCACTGGACTTTTCACTTTGAAAGTGTTTCAAAACACAAAAAAAGCAACATAATATTTTGCAGAAATTTTGCCACTGGCATGTATTTCCAATGAGTCTGAGTTGCACGATACAGCTATTTTTGAAGGAAAAAAAAAAATAAATCATGTCCTAAAAGTCTATTTTTGTTTAATCCAGTGAATTAAATGTCTTAAAAATGTTTGTGTCTCATCTTTATTTATTTAATTGCATTCTTGTTTCATTTGGATTTTGAAGGACAAACTGAAAGATCTGATTATTCATAACAAATGAATGAAGCCTGACAGCGCAAAACCAGCTTCATATTATGAAACACTTGAGCTCAAAACAGCTAAACTAACATTATAAAACATAGTTCAAACTCTGTTCAAAATTGGATGATGCACATTCAAGGAGCTGATATACACACACCTTTGACCATTATACATTAGGTGAATTTTATATTCATGCCCCATACTGCATTGCTGCACGTGCTGATCTGTATAATACAGACGGTATAGCAAAATCTACTAACATCACACTGTAAAATCACACAACCTTATTCTGTTTAAGTGATGATATATAGGCTAGTTTATGACAATTCTGTTTATGACAAGGAAGCCATTAAAGTACATTTGTTTATGTCAGCTGAGAGAAGAAGAGACAAATATGAGAGGAGCATTTATATGATTTGCCTCTAATTGAGTGTTTGGCCTGACAGTGTATTGACTGGTTTATTTGCTTGCTTGCGTGTGTGTGTGTGTGTTGGCAGGGCATGATTTAATAAGGCTTAGCATGCTGTATTTGTGACATCCATGTCCTCTAAATGACTGGCACAGTGTGGACACATAAACATTGGAGCAGTGGAAGCTTTAGTCAAATGAATTCACTCCCTCCAGCTCGACAGACGTCAAACACAGGAATTTGGACGACAGCACTGATCTCACTGCAGGTTAAAGCAATAGTTCACCCAAAAATAAAGATTTGCTGAAAATTTACTAACCCTTGGGCCATCCAAGATGTAGATGAGTTTGTTTCTTCATCAGAACAGATTTGGATAAATAGCATTCCATCACTCGCTCACCAACGGATCCCCTGCAGTGAATGGGTGCCGTCGGAATGAGAGTCCAAACGGCTGATAAAAACATCACGATAATCCACAACGCTCCAGTCCATCAGTTAACATCTTGAGAAGCCAAAAGCTGTATGTTTGTAAGAAAGGTGTTTTAACTTTAAGCCATCACTTCTGGCTAAAATATGAGTCTATAATAAAGCTTCTTCCAGTAAAAAACTCAATTTCCTGTTGTCCTTAAACATCGAAATCCACCCACATATTTGTTTAGAGCCGTTTAGAACAGTTTTGGCTTGTAAACAGTGCTTGATCTGTGCAGATTTCTCTCCTGATTCAGACCAGACCACTTTTTCACTGGACAAAGTGTTATTATTGTTAGCCAGAAGCAACAGTTTGAAGTTAAAAATGTCTTAATGATGGATGTGTTTCTTACAATCACACAGCTTTTGGCTTCTCAAGATATTAATATTAATGGACAGGAGTGGTGTGGATTACTTGTGGATTATTGTGATGTTTTTATCAGCTGTTTGGACTCTCATTCTGACGGCACCCATTCACTGCATTCATAAGCGAGTAAGTGATGGTAATGCTACATTTCTCCAAATCTGATGAAGAAACAAACATCTACATCTTGGATGGGATGAGGATGAGCACATTTTCAACATAATGTCATTTTTGGGCAAACTTTGGGTGAACATTTTTGGGTTAAGTTTAATATGATAACGATGTCATGCACACTTTATTTCAGGCAGGTATCAGAAGTCAACAAAGTCATGTTTTCAGATGGCTACAATGTGTTCAAAAAGTTTAGAAAACTAGATATCCACTAGCTCTATATTCTGCTTGTTTTCAGGGTTATACAAATGTTGTATTTATTTTTGCATCACAAATTCTAAACACGTTTTGCAATCAGTCAAGCTTTCGGCTATAACAGAGGCCTTGCATCGATGGCAGAAAAGGGCGAACTCATATACATATTTATCGAACTGAAAAAGCAAACAACCAAAACAGCAAATAGCAATTTAAGCTTGTAAACAGCTAAACATCTGTGTAGGAGAGCAGCGTACAATCATCTCTCACGCAACACACCTCCTGTTCAACCTCGAGCACAACATGCATATTTATCAATGAGACGTTTACCAGCTAAAGGTCTGTTTGGAGGGCAACAGCACAGCAAAAACACTTCAAGGCTTCTATGCTAATGACCATAATGGAAAGAGTGTATTAGCATCTCTAAAACCATATTCCCGTGATTACAAATAAACCTCATTAGAACATCCTAGTTGCTGGTACTATTAGGTCAAACACTCTGAACTATAGCAGCTGTAAAACTAGAAAATATCAGAAAAATGCATGTAAAGAGATTATCGAAAACAAGTCTGTTGTTCTGACATAAGAAGCTGATGTTCGCCGTAAACAAACTGTAAAATTCAGAAACTTTTTGGAAAAGAAACATTTTTTGATGTTAAACTGATTCATTCTTTTGATTTTCTATGCTCTCGATCAGCACAACAGTGTTGTGATAATTACTAAAAGTATTACAACTACTATATTGAAATGTTGAAATTTAAATATTAGATAAAAATACAAACTATGTAGAAATAAAAAAATGATTAAAACGAGTTCGAAATGAAACGAAAACTGAAAATATAATTCAAAATATGAAAATAATACTATGGTAGTATACTAAAATTACCCTGCAGCATAAAAACCTTTGTGTTCAGCCAGAAGACTTAAAGATGCAGTATTAAAAAAGCAATTTCATTCTAATTGAAAGAAATGAAATAGTCATGAAACAAAACAAACAAAGGACTTTATGTTTAAGAGCAACCAGTCAGCAGAAACAAGCTCTCTGCCAACAGGAATACCTCTCATATCTCTTATGCTTGCAAAATAGGTTTACGCAATCTGAAATATCTGATATTGATCATACTGCTTCACGGTTACAGGACGCTTTGAGTTCTGAATGTGACCGTCGTGTTCAGGTTGCTGTTTCCGCTCGCAGTGGAAATGGCAGCAAATTAATGTTTTAATTGAAGTTGTCCAGGCTAATTAGCACATAAATTGAATTTGCTTCAGGAGCCATGAAAACACTGAGAGAGACAGAGGTGCTGACAGGCCAAGGGATAATAAAAGCAGACATTTTACATACAAATGCTATGGAATAATGAGGGAAGTCTCATCTTGGCGTTATGCAGCAATCAGAGTTTTCTTAGTATGTCAAGCGTATGTGTCCGTTTGACATATTAAAGATGCTGTAAGCGATGTTCTTATGGAATAACACACATACATGTCTCTACTTGTCGTGAGGAATCACATCTGTGACAGAATCTGACCACAGGATGTTTAGCCAATCAGCTGTCAGTCATTTAGATGTGTGTGTGGAGGGCGGGGCTTGGAGAGAGTGGGCGGGGTCTTATTTAGTGGGAAAAAGAAATGAATAATGTCTCTTACAGCACCTTTAATATTAAACAACATGCAATCTACACTGACTCCCCTTTCAAAAATGTTTCTGCTTCGTTATGTATAATTCATCAGCGCATGTTGCAAAGGAAACAAATTGCTTTCGTACTCTTTCAGTAAAATCTAATAACGCTCTCCAACTCTGAAAGATAACCCTGTACTTCATAAAATAAATAACTTTATAAAATAATATCAGTTAATGACACCAATATCAAGTATGTATTAAAAAATAATTACAATTCTTAATTGATATTGTATTTTATTTATTTATGTGACTATTTATACCTCTGTTCAAAAGTTTGGGGTTGAAAAGTTTTTTACTTATTTTTTTATTTGATTTGAATAGATTTTTTGATGTTTTTAAAAGAAGTCTAATGCTCACCAAGGCTGCTTTTATTTGATCAAAAATACAGTAAAAACAATGGAATATTATTAAAATTAAGCTGCTTTCTATTTCAATATATTGTAAAATGTAATATTTGTGGAAACCATGATGCATTTTTTTTTAGGATTCTTTGATTAATATAAAGATAAAAAGTACTGAATTTACATTATAAATGTCTATATTGCTAATTTCGATCAGTTTTTCTTATCCTAGCTAAATAAAAGTATTAATTTAAAAAAAAAAAAAAAACATAATTTTTTAACTTTTGAATGGCAATGTATTTGGTAAGAAGTCAGAAACGTGTCACATTACAGATGTTAAATGTGTTAGAGATCCTGTTCCATGTCAGCTTAAGGTTAAACGCAGGTGTTTTATCTCTTCCAGGACATTAGTCTCTCTGTGATAGAGCGCAGCTGTGACGTCTTATCTCTCCTCAACAGCTGGACTCAGACTGGAGGCTGATGTTTTATCAAGAGTCCAGGGCCTCCAAGATTTCAGATATCTGCTTTGTTCAGTTAAGCTTGAATTCAATTAGGAGAACATGAAAGGAGAACGCAAAGGAAACCTAGAATACAATGTGACAAGTGTAAATAAATAAGAAAATATATCAGAGAAACCATATGCTGAAAGAAATGAATGTAGAACTGACCTAAACACCTGCTTGTGTTTTGTTCTAACATTCAGTCCACATGTACTGCATGTAGGAAGGAAACGGTCCAAAGCGTCCTACTTGCTGTCCGTGAACACTTAAGTGTTTTTCCTCCTCTCTCCGTCATGTACCCTGCCTGCGGGTTTCTCTGACACTGCCGTCTCTCTGCGTGACACGAGGATGTTATTTGACATCCCGACTGTCAGGCAGAAACTGAGGTTTACATGAATGTGGCCCAGCAAATAATTGCTGGTTTATACAGGAATAAATGCACAATTATGTAAATACGCTCTGTAATAAATCTGTCATATTAAGCATTTGAGGCTTCCTTGAAGACTTCTAGACTATATGAGTGAGAGAGAGCGGGAATAAAGGGCTGGGCTTTTAAAGCTTTGGCTGGATTTGTCTCCAATAAGCCTGCAGCAGATTAAAGCATGTTCATGTAATGCTGCTTGCACACACTGGACACACTGTTGTGTGTTTGAATGACTACAAAGACATGCTGCAGATTTACTGAGAGGCTTCAGGCTAGTGATATTTAGCCGGAAAATCATATAATCGGCACTGAAACAGCACGTGCCAGACTGAGGTCTGTAAGATATATGTTTTTGAAAAAAGTCTCTTCTGCTCACCAAGGCTGCATTTCTTTGATCAAAAACACAGTAAAAACAGTAAAATTGTGAAATATTATTATAATTTAAAATAGCTGCTTTCTATGTGTAAAATATAATTTTTTCCTGTGATCAAAGCTGAATTTTTACCATCATTACTCCAGTCTTCAGTGTCACATGATCCTTCAGAAATCATTCTAATGTGCTGATTTGCAGAAAGATTTCTGATTATTATCAATGCTGAAAACAGTTGTGCTGCCCAATATTTTTGTGGAAACTGTGATGCATTTAATTTTTCAGGATTCCTTGATGAGCAGAAAGTTCGAAAGAACTGCATTCATTTGAAATAGAATTTTTTGAACAACATAAGCGTTTAATGTTACTTTTTTAATGTGTCCTTGCTGATTAAAAGTTTTAATTTTAATATTAAAGTATTTAAAAAATTTACTGAACTGAATGGCATTTTTTATATTTTATATATTTTTTATTTTATTAAAAATAAAATCAAAAATATGTTTAAAAAATAAAAGTAATTTAGTGATATGCTGATTAATCACAATCAAATGCATATCAATATTTGATGAGAAAAGTTCATAAATTACGATTCATAGAAAAAAAAAATCAAAGAAATTGCAATATTGTGGCACATGCAAACACTTAATAGTGGCTTCAGAAGTCTATATGTTGCTTATTTTAACAAATCATCGAGAATCAGTCTATCACTGAACTAGAAAGTCAGTATCTAAAGCTTTAATTGCTTTAATTGCAGGAGAATTCCTCATTCTTACTGTGGTTGCTTTCCAGTTAAAAGCCATTATACCTTTTTCTAAGAAACATTACAACCTATGACTTGAAGATTTAAGAATGCAAAAATAAAAAGAAAATACTTTTTTTTTTTTGTATGTCTGAGCTGTTTAAATGACTGTTTGACCATCAGATCACACATTGTTTTCCTGACCTTTACCCGTAAAGGTCAACGTTTTGTTAGCTTGTTCGTTTAAGACTTTGAAGGCCGAGTCGATCAATACGCCTCTAAGTGAAGGACAGACGCTCGGTCTAAAATACTCACACCTGTCAATATCAACCGCATCTTCTGTCCATCCGCAAATTATTTAGCCAAGCCAGATTGTTCTGAACAAACTCTTTAGAGACATTTTTCTGAGAAGGTAGCCACATTAGATCAATACAAAAAAATACAAGATCGATGAGAAATCGAGTCCTGCTGAACGCGGTTTGTCTCGGTGAGACGGAATCTCACACATTAGCGCAGGAACACAAAGATCTCTTGCACCAAATCACACGCTAGTTGTGCTCCACTGAATTCAATTTCTTTCACACGCCGCCTCACTTGCTCCGTCTCAAATCCAGTCCCGCTGGGAAATGAACCTGTGCAAGGACAAACATAACACTCCCTGACCTCAAAGTCTCTATTCGGCTCCACACTGATCCGGTCCACATTATTCCCACTTGTGCCGGCGAAGCTTTTAGTTTCCTGACCTTAGTTACAGATTTCATTCTCCAACCCCAAGACCTTGAGAGAAAGATGACACTGAGGTCAGGATTACTGCATCTGTGACATGAGACGGATCTTCTACCTGTTTTTTAAGTAGGTGTAATGTTTACTCAAGTAAGGTCAATATTATGAAATAAACATGTCTGAGATGAATAAAAGAATTTCCCCCCTTTTTTATTTAAAAGCAATGCATTGCAAATAAAGAAATACTGTAAAAAATGACCGTGATTTTAACGGTAAAAAACTGTGAAAATTCTACAGTAAAAACCTGTTAAATGGTTAATGGTAAGTTCCTGTAAAATTTACAGGGAAAAACCGTAAACTGACGTTCCCAAAATTCCCCTCGTTGCATTTCAAATTTTGTTTGAATTTGACGTTTTTTTTCTTTGAAATAACTATGTTTCTACTTAGTTTTTCTTATCAGTATCAGTTATGTTTATTAGGGTTGTATGTTACATCTAATGTTGTTAAATGAATGTTTATTGCATATTTCAGTTTAATGAGTCTCACCATGATGGTGTATAGTGATTGTGTGAATGACACTGTGCACCTTCTATATATGTTAATATTTAACAGCTGCTTGTGGTGAGCTTTGGTTCATCATGTGACTTTCTCATCACCACCTGCATTTGGTGGTTATCAGTGTATTTCAAAGGTACAAAACAGATTTCAGTACTTCAATAGTTTGGTATATTAACATTATATCAGTTAATGAAATTACGGTATTTAACTGTAAATCTAAAATGTTGTTACCATATTTTTTACGGTAGAGTTCCGGCAACCACAGCTGCCGGTTTTTACCATAAATTTTACAGATTTTTTTTTTTTTTACAGTGATATAACACCAAAAAGATCCTCTTAAATAATCTCTTTACGATTTTCAAACATATTTAATTTATTTAAAAGTAATTCAATATAAATAAATAAATATTATGTCCATCATAAATAAGATGTATTTAAGTCATTGTCTGTATGGATTGCATTTCAATGTATTTCAATAATTAAATAAATAGGTCCAGACGAAACATTGGTGCTGAAGAAAGATTTATTATTACCAGTAAGTTGAAAGCATTATAAGTTGAAAACATTTGCTTTATATTTTTGTGAAAAGTGTGATAAATCGACAAATAGAAAGGTTTTTTTTTTTAATGTAAAGGATTTATTGTTGCTTATGATCGATTTAATGCATCATTGCTGTATAAAAGTATATTAAGTTTAAAATTTAAGTACTTAAAAAAAACTTTTGAATAGTAATTTTAATATTTTAATATTACATAACTTAATTAGCTACAACCAAAATAAATTAAATATTAAAAATAAAATAGAATAGATATTAAAAACGCAATACAGAAAAAAATGGGGTTCAATGTGTTCATCGTAAAAGACGTGCATTCAAGTCATTGTCTGTAGTGGGTTGCATTTCAATGTATTTTTTAATAAATAATTAGATCTAGTAAAAAATGTCACATTGTTGACCCAGATACAACCAAACTCGCATTAAATTACTCCCTATAACAAATATATTTGAGCAAAAATCCCTTTTGGACTTTGGACGATATTTCAACTGCATGATTCAATTTCAGAAGCGTGCTTCCCCAATCAGCTTATATCTCCACACATTTATTACTCGACTGAGTCAATTCATGGATCATGTGGTTGTTTAATTGACCAAAACATGAATCATCATTTGACAGGCATTTGATCAGAAACGCAGCTGAGATGAAACAGTTTAATTAGGATGCCAGACTTCAGATTGCTATCGTCTGACTTCTGACAAATGAAAGAGTGTGCAAATATCAACCTGTTTAAAGACTGACGCCAAAAGCAGACAGCCACTTCATGAGGCTGGAGAATGTTCCTGTGCTTTATGCTTAAGTTGATAGAGCACATTATTAATGCATTTACATAATTAAAACAGATCAAAACAATAATGATCACTATAAGATGTTTTGAAACGAGTCTGTAATTGCATGTCAGATCTTTCAAATAAACCAACTGAAGGGTTACGAAAACAGTCACATAAATGACTACATGCAGTAATTAGTGAGGTTCTGCCAAGAAATCATAAAGAAACGAGCAATAATACTGCTAAACATCTCAACAGACCATTAAACAACACATGATATCAATGGTCTATTAACCCAAGAGTGAGAAATACAACATGGTGAAGGAACAGGAAGACTGAAAACACTTGTGGAGAGACTCAACACCACAAAACCATACGAGTTCGATCAGTGTCTGAGTGCTAATGCTGTGTGAGAACATCTATAATGCACTTCAATCAGACATAATCCTATTAGGCATTTCTCATTAACATTTATAAGTTAATATAATTAGGATTGCTGGATACATAATCAATGCACAAGCCTTCATAGACAAATTAACATACCAATATACTGTACACATTTACAATTATAGAAATTATCATCACAGTTACTGACTACAACCATAGTCATATTCCCTGCAGGCCTGATATTGCTTGGTTTTTCATTCCATTTTAATATTTCATTATGAATTTTCTAATATGAAATTCCTACACTGCTATATTTTTAATAAAAGATGTTCCTACCGAGCAGCAAGAAATGGCCTCATTATACTGTCACAAACAGTTACATATCAGTGTCTTTTTCTTCCCATAATAAAATTATTTTGCTTTGATTTTATGCAAAAAAAATTTTTTTGCTTCTTTCCATACAGGTGCACCAATCCAGATAGTCATGCAATTAGTTGCATTCATTATTTTAATTTATGCTTTTGTTACATTTAACACTATGTCTCATTCTCTATAACCCAGTCCTGCATCTTAAAAGTTGCAAAGGACATAAACATAACATAACATACATAAACACAAGCTTATTGATAAATAAACTTTTTTCATAAAATCTGTCATTTTCTGTCACTGTTTGGATATTAAAACAGCCACAGATGCTGCAGAAAACATCTGGATCATGTTTGCAATTTCTCCTGTCACTGGCCATAATTCTAACCAGGAAATAGGCACAAAATAATGTCATAAATGTGAAAATGTGAGAACTGAACAAATAATCTGGCTCAGAGGAAGACATGTATTTTGGAGAATACAAGACTTCCACGAAAAGCATTATATTTTGTGAGAAAGTCTGACATGTTTGAGCAAAACAGACACTATTTTTGTAATCAGCACCTCAAATTACTAAGAAACAAGTATTGGATTTCAATCAGCAAATATGATGCAGGGCGGCCCAACAAACCCATGTAAAAACACAAAAGCTCCCGTGCCATAGCTCACACAGCGGTGTGTGTTTGTCTCCGAGGCTGATGGTCAGCGTTCAGACGCTGCAGAGGAAAAGCGGTCAGCCGGGGGAATTCTGCGCTCGGCTTTGTCGTGGCATAGCTCTACTTTTTGCTCCACTTTCTGCTCTAGTTTTGTGATCTCATTCAGGTCTCGTTTGTCCTGTTTGAGCTTCTTTTAGCACGCTGATGTGTCCTCAGGTACATGTCCGACGTCATAAGATCTTTCATTTGTTACCCTCTCAACACACCATTTGAGTTCAATGGAAAGAGTTTCATGTTTACTAAAGCCTTTCTAATCACTATTAAAGCTTATTTCAGCCACGGAATAAAAATATAAAATGTTTATATCTCACAATTCAGATTTTTTTTGGAAATTGTGAGTTTACATCTCATTATTGCAAGTAAAACATTCATAATCGCGAGTTTACGTCTCACAGTTCTGACTTTTTCCCTGGAATTCATAGTATACATCTTGCAATTTTGCTTTTTTTCTCAGAATTCTGAGTTTACATCTCAGAGTTCTTTTTTTTCTTCTTCTTTTTTAGAATTCAGAGTTTCCATTTTGCAATTCTTCCTTTTTGGAATTTAGAGTTTACATCTTGCAACTGTAACTTTTTTTGGGAATTCAGAATTTACATTTTGCCTATCTGACTTTTTTCTCGGAATTCATAGTTTACATCTCACAATCCTGATTTTTTCCGTTAAGTTTTAGACCAGACCATACTGTATCCAGAAACAAAGTCAAAATGTAAACTTGATGTAAACTTGCAATTGCAAGATATAAACTCTTCTGAGAAAAAAAGGGTATGGACTGTAAGGTATAGCAATCACAATTTTAAAAAAAAAGAAAAAAAAGTCACAGTTACCTTTTTTAAAATATTTTATTCCACGCCGAAATACATAAGCTTCTACTAATCACTGTTTTGTGCAATGAAATGTAAGTAAATAAAGAGAAATAACTTTTATAACCAATTTTGGCATTTTAAAACTCACCCGTAATCAGTTGAACTCATTGGTTTGAAAAGATAATGTTGTTGAAAACATTATGTTGTTGCATGCTCACAGAGGCAAATTCAAGTCATGACACTAACAAAACAGCAGCATGCGGGCGGTTCCCGACCTGAATAATCTGCAGTATGAACCTGACTTCATGCTGAAAAGTCAAATATCTGGCTACGCGAGACAAAGAGAGTCTGGGCGTGTAATTAATGCTCTGAAAGTCACACCGGATGAAAAGTGCATGCTAAAATGGCAGGTAACTGCACTCACACGGTCATTTAGCAAACTAAGGTCATTTCAGTGAGAGACGCGGCATGTTCATGCTCCTCTGCCAGCAGATGACAGGAGACATATAAACGTGTCAGTGCAGCAGCAAGCTTTTCCATCTCTGCAAACGCTCTGCTGATATCAGGGGAGCAGGTGGCACAAACACACACACACACACACACACACACACACACACACACACACACACACACACTTACTTCAGACAGTCAGTCAATGTCAGTCATGAAAACAGCTTGAGCTTCTGTTCATGCTGCCAGCTTCACTTTATATGTGCGTCTGCTCCGTTTTTTTACTTATATATTATTACATAACTTTATTTCTTTAATTCTAGCTATTTTTAAAATTGTATGTGTGTAAATGTCATTGTGTGCAGTTGAAATGAAACACATGTGGGAGCTGACATGTTCCTGCGGTGTCATGTTATAGTCCATCTAAAGCAGTGTTTCTTAATTCTTGCATAATTATTCTGCAGCTTTTATGAGTCCATATTAATGGAGAGAAGGCATGGAATATTTGTGCTCTTGAAAAGTCATTTGTCATTTAAAATGAGGCAAAAAGGTTTAAAAATTGTGAAGAATTTAAAAGAAACAGTGGCCAGTTACAGAACCAAACAACACTTTACCTTTACATTCATATACATTTTAATGATGCTAATTTAATAAAATGGGCACATCGTGCATCAACTACTCATGTGTGAGAATATATAATGCTTTATAATGTAACGTTTTTGAAACTAGCACTAGTGTTAAGACAACCTATACTGTTTTGTTTTTATGAGAACTAATAAATAAGTAAATACTGTAAGTCAGTTCTGTCATCATGTACTTACATTTACATTTAGTCATTTAGCAGACACTTTTATCCAAAGCAACTTACAAATGAGGACAATGGAAGCAATCAAAATCAACAAAAGAGCAACAATATGCAAGTGCTATAACAAGTCTCAGTTAGCTTAACACAATACACGTAGCAAGGTTGTTGTTTTTTTAATTATATAATAAATAAAAAGAAAACAGATAGAATAGAAAAAGAATACAGAAAGCTAGTTTTCTAGGCCTTTTTTTACTTTTGTTAATTGTATAATAAATAGAAAGAAAACAAATAGATAGAATACAAAAAGATTAGAAAAACTAGTGTTAGTTTTTTTGTTTTGTTTTTTAAACAAAACAAGCAGTTTTTTATTATTTAACAGAATTAGAATAGAGAGTGCTACAGTTAAAGGGTCATATAAAGATGGAAGAGATGTGTTTTTAGCAGATTCTTGAAGATGGCTAAGGACTAAGCTGCTCAGATTGAGTTGGGCAGATCATTCCACCAGGAGGGAACAGTTAATGTAAAAGTCTGTGAAAGTGATTTTATGCCTCTTTGTATGAACAATAAAGCGATGTTCACTTGCAGAATGCAAGCTTCTAGAGGCACATAAGTCTGAAGTAATGAATTTAGGTAAAGGGGTGCAGAGCCAGTGGTGGCTTTGTAGGCAAACATTAATGCCAACACAAGATGATGCAGAATGTTTAAGCTTCTAATGCAGTGAATATGGATTCTGATTTAATCTGACAAAAGGACAAGCAGCATCATAAATACGTCCATATATGAATCATATGTTATATTCTATGAAGTCATACGAGAGCTTTGGAAATCGTCCCATCTGTAGTTCTCAAAACTTATTTGCGGTTTTGTTTTTAAAATTGCTGCATCATGATTGGCCATGTGACATGAACTAATCATTTTCCAGTCACTAGTCATTTTATTTATTTTTTGTTTTTGTGCTGCACTGTAAAAAAAAAAAAAAAGTTGAGCCAACTTAAAATTTTAAGGCAACCAGCTTCAGCAGATTTTTGAGTTTTCTCAACTTGTTGTTTTAAGTTTATACAACAAAAAGTTGAGAATCTCCTACAAAAATTAGTTGAGAGAACTCAAAAATCTGCTGAAGCTGGTTGCCTTAAAATTTTAAGTTGGCTCAACTTTTTTTTTTTTTTAATCTTTTTTATGTCAGTACTGGGTCTGAATAACTAGAGAATGAGTAAAAGAAAGTTATTTTTGGGAGAACTGTTACTTTAATATAAAGTCCAAGACATTTTTCAATGAACTCCGATAACGTGATTTGAGTATCTTTATTCAAACTAAATAGTCAGTTTAATTGAATAACCCAAATAATCCATAATGACTCGCTCAGTAGCCTAAAACACAGAGAAACTTCAATGACACAGCTGTATGTGTATATGCTCTATACATTAACTCCCTATTATAGAGCAAACTAACATGTGAACGCATGTGTCTGTCTCCCACAGGGTGACCTTGAAATGAACAGAGAAGCTGCGAGCCATCGTCATGGAGACAGGATGCAGCTCAAGCTGAGAGAGAGAGAGAGAGAGAGAAAGAGAGAGGGAGAGAGGGATGGAGAGAGAGAGAGAGAGAGAGGGGGGGATGGTCAGTGTGACTCAGGCCAGAGATGGTGACAGAGTGAAGGGAATGAGGACGAAAGCATGTGAAAGAGAGAGATACTACGGGTGAATCTCGCCAAACCTGTCCAGAACATGTGCCAGGCATACCCCATCCCAAAATCACAAGACAGAAATGGGGGATTACCTTTTGAATAAAGAAAATGAAGCCTATTTTCAAAATAATTTTTAAAACAAAATTTTTGAGAATAGATTCATATCAATTAAGCACATTATTATGTAAAATACTCGGTACTGTAAAGCAAAAAATCCCATTCTCATTAATGTAATGCAAAAAAGAGATATTATTATATTATTATTATTATTATATATAAAAGTTTGGGTCGGTAAGATTTTATAATGTTTTTGAAATAAGTCTCTTCTGCTCACCCAAGCCCCATTTATTTGATCCAATATACAGTAAAAACAGTAACATTTTTTACAGTTTAAATTACAGGTTTTTTTTTTTTTACAGTTTTAGAATGATCCTTCAGAAATCATTCTAATATGCTGATTTGCTGCTCAAGAAACATTTCTGATTATTCTCAATGTTAAAAACAGTCGAAATTGCCAAATATTTTTGTGGAAATGGTGCAAGATACATTTAGTTGACATGTTTTGTAACATGTAAATGCTAAATGCTAAATGCATTTAGCATGCCTTGCTAAACAAAAGTATACACATTATATATTAAAGTAATAGTTTCTTTAATTTATTTTTTTTTTTTCATTTATTTGAACTAAATAATATTTAAAAAATGCTCATTATATTGTGTTACACAAATTTTTTGATTGTATATTATTTTGATTTTGGGGTGACATATGACCTCCTTATGTGAATCTCTTGGGAAGTAAGCAGTAATTCCAGGGACTGAGTGAGAATGAGGAATAAGAATGAGTGTGTACACACACACACACACACACACACACACACACACACACACACAGGCACAGGAAGTGAGGGCACTGTGATGGGTTTGGCTTCCTCTCTGTCTCTGCTCCATAATCTGTTTTAGATTACTGTAATACAGCTGTCTTCCTCTCACACTCACTCTCTCAGTCGTTCTCTCTCTCTCTCCTGCTCTTCTCGTCTCTGTCTGTTTTACTGGCAGAACAAAGCCGGCCTGTTATAATCTCCTCCTGCCAAGCTGCCATCACATTTAGACAAGACAAGAAACTTCTGTTCTATTTTATTCCCCAAGTAATTTGCATCAACATTTGCATTAATCCAAGCCCTCCATTAGCTCTATCAGTCCAAGCAATCTCCCTCCAATTAAAGCACATAAAAGACATTTTATTAAAATCATTAGAACTGATTGGCTAACATTTCTCTTTTTCTCTGTATTTCCATATTTTCATTTTCATTTAAGGGCAATAATGACAAGAAGACTATATAAAATGCAAGAGCTTAAGGGAAGAGGGTTGGGCTGATTGAAAGGGGTGGGGACTGTGATTTCTAAAGGGCATGAGAGGATTGGTTAGATTCTGACAGGGGCGGAGCATGGGGGAGGGGGTGTGGCATGAGAGAAGGTTGGGCTGAGGAGGCGGAGGGCAGGGAGAGGGGCGGGGCTTGACAAACAAAAGTGCAGATTTGACCCATAACATCTGTACTTTTAGGCCCCGGTAAGTAATGCGAAGATGAAAAAGAGTGATTGAGAGAGAGAAGAAAACACGAAAAGATGACGAGACTGAAAACTAACTGAAAGCACATTCAACTGACCAAATGAAAAGCGTTTTGATGAAAAGCGTAAGAAACCATCCTGTATTACAGCTGTGGCCCGTGTCATTCAGAAACGCTCTGCACACATTTTCTCCAGCTCGCGAGCGCTTTCAACTCATGAGTCATGTGCTGTAGTGTGCAATTAACCCCTTAGCACAGTCTTTCATTTAACGACCGTCATAAACATCATCAAGTCAGACTGTAAATAAATAGTGGTCATGACTCCACAAATCCATCAAACGCTTCTGCAAATCTCATGTTATTAACAGCATGACATCATGATTATTTTCATCTCCATCTGGTCTTAATGGATGTTCAGTTGGTTTCAAAACAGAATAATCTTAACATTTGTAAAATAATAACCATCATATCTAGTGATTTATATTGGCGTGCCTTATCTGAAACACATTTAGATGCTGTGATAAGTCTTCTATTGAAGCATAAAGCATGACCTCAAAGTGTTGAATGTTATACTCAATAAGTACCATCCAGTTATCATTTTGGAAGTAAAAAACCGTTAATTAGATAGGATTGGATTTCTGATCCAATTTTGTGCACAATTGTCTCTAATGAATCAAGAAAGACATCATAAGTGCACTGAAGAAATGCAGTGCAGAAATTCAGAAAGTCTTTTAGTTATTACAGTGTTTAGACTCAAGACGTAGCCTCATTCATCCCACTGGAAATGAAAGCCCAACTCAAGCACATTGCATATAGTATTGCATGCAATAAGCAGTAGGTCATGCAGGATTTTCATGCATTCAGTAAATCTACATACTGTGCACAGTATAGGCTACTGTAAATATAGTAAGAGAAACTATGGTAGTCTTCCAAAACAGAAATAAGTTTGTTTTGCACCAAAAACCCTCATATAACCATCTGCAGCTTTCATCAATGTAAGCAGCACCTTCCGTATTTTCTGATCTCTCTCTCCGTCCTCTCAGCTCAGAGCACAAGGATACGGCACTAATTAACAAGCCTGGTGATTTAGACGCGACCCCAGCCGCCCCTTCAGCTCTGGGTCAGTGAAGGGACGAGATCTGGGTCATCATCAGCACGAGTGAGAGTGTGACTGTGAGTGTGACTGTATTGGGGCAGCGACTGTGAAACAGAATTTGTCAAGCTAAAAAAACATATACAACCTACTAACAAAAATACTGTCAACAACTGACAGTAGTAATGAGCATCAGCACTTAAATAAATATTCCACAATAAAAAAAGAAGCTGTACAATCAAATTAGTAATTCATTTTTTGGAATCTGTTCACCCAAATGATTCACTAGAATGATTCTCTTTCCAAAACATCTCAATACTAGCAGGCTCTATGATGTCCATGTTAACCAGTCAAATCCAGAATAAATAAAACCTAATAGGCAGATAAATTTAGGCAGATATGTTAATCTAAGCATTAGAAGTTTCTGTTTAATCATTAAAAACACAATCAGACAAAATCAGACTCAGACTTTACAGAAGACTCAACTTCTAGTAAGAAAGACAAATCACCAAACAAAATTTTGCTCAAGTCTCCTGCTTCTCAGATTTTATTTCTGGGAAAAACACTCCAAAAATCTCACATGCATCTCCTCTAGCGTTTCAGAAGAGATCTCAACAATGTCTAAAATGTCCTGTATCTGAATATCACATGCAAAGTGTGGTTGGTCAATGTCAATCAGATGGTCTTTCCTGTCTGAGTCAGCAGTTCTTGCCCAGAATAAGCTGTAATATGTTTATAGGGAGACGTACAAGGGTCTAAGAACTGTAATATCAATCAGTCTGCTCACTGCAGGTGCAGAACATCATCTGCTTGGAGAAATATGTTTAATCTAGTTGACCTGCAACAGCAGCTGTGAGTACAGTAAAGTAAAGCATAACTAAGTTGTTCTGTAAGTCTATAAAAAGATTTATGTCTGAGGAGATTTATTGAGCCTACAGGCAGGATTAAAGTGGGATTAAAAGGAAAAGCTGTTAAACCTGCCCCTTTAAGAGCCGTAGGAAACATCCCCTTAAACGTGTCTGAGCTGCGTCAGGAGATGACGGGAGATCGGGATGCATGCTTTAACCACAATGACACGCTGCTGCAGTCATTAGCACAGCAACCGCTGGTTAAACTAAAAAAAACTGACACTTCTCAGTGGTTTATAAACAGCATTTTTTCTGTTCTCTATCTAAAAGTGATGTGTTTCACAGTCTCAGTGTGTCATACATTTGGGCTTTTGTTTACTGTGAGAGAAAACAATCCAGTTCGGCTGGATTTACTTATTTTGCCTGTAATAAAAGCTGTAAAACTGGTTGTAATTTAATGTAATGCAATGCAAAAAACAATTAGAATAGTTTTGGAGTAACTGAAATAAAATAAATGTTGAAGTAAACTAACTAAAATTACTAAAACTAAAAAAATAAAATATAATGCACATACCAAAATGACTAAAATTGACATGAAAACTGACAATATAAAAGCAAAACAATACTTTAATACTAAATAATACAAAAATAACACTGCCTGAGTGATTGAGACAAAACATCACATCACGACGAGTAAAACCGTGATATGATTTGTCACCACATATGAATATTTTTCAGGCACAAACGTATTTTCAAACCACTTCATTGGTTTTTGTGTGGTTCATAACTGATTTCAAAGTTAGAAGTCTAAATATGAGGAATAAGATTTGAAAACTGCAACATATTGGAAGAAATTCAATGGAAAACAACTTAAATTTGGGTTTGTTCCTCATACAAAGAGCATCGTATGACTTCAGAGGACTTGATAACATCGCAGTGTGACTCTAGTTTCTGTGTCCACTGCCCACCTCAGAGACATTAATGAATTAACCTCTCAGATATGCTGCTCTGTCCCCAAAGAGCGAGAAGAGATTTGATAAAGTCAGGTCTATTTCTGCGGCAGGCACCGGGGCCGTTGTGTGTTACAGTGGTCTTTTATCGTTGACTTACAAGTGACAGTTCATTCAGTGGCCATCAGAGTCTTTCTTTCCTGCCCTTTATATTTCCCTCTTCGTCTCTCTCTCCCTTTCAGCCTGACTGTTCTTGTCCTCTTGTCTGTCTCTCTCTCTCTTTCAAGTGACAGCTGCGGCAACAACAATTAGGTCAGGCTCCACACTTGGGCCTATTTTAAGCTTCCTTGCTCGCAAAAGACTACAAATGGTCCAATATCTGCGTCTGCGTTCAAATCAAAGCAAGCGCAAGTCTGAATCACAGCAAACATGAAGTTGGATTTAAAGACTAAAATGTTGAATTCAGTGATATTTATACATGAAACATTTACATAAGAAAATATGCTAGAGACCTCATTACAAGTCAATTTGCTTTAAGATCACAATGAAATCAAAACCCATTTACTTTGTTAATACGTGTTCCTGGTCTTATGCAATTCATCTGTTTAGGGTTGGAAAGATTATTTCATGCATTTGAAAGAAGTCTCTTCTGCTCACCAAGGCTGCATTTATTTGATCAAAAACACAGTAAAAAATGTTAAATCATTTTACAATTTTAAACAACTGTTTTCTATGTGAATATACAGTGAAATGTAATTTATTCCTGTAATAAAAAGCTGAATTTTCAGCATCATTACTCCAGTCTTCAGTGTCACATGATCCTTCAGAAATCATTCAAATTTGCTGCTCAAGAAACATTTCTGATTATTAGCAATGTAGAAAACATTTGTGCTGCCCAATATTTTTGTGGAAACTGTGATATACTTTTTGTGATACCTTTCATAGTTTTTCAAAATACTTAAATAAACAGAAAGTAAAAACTTGAAATCATATAAGCCATATATAAGCCAACATATAATCATATATAATCCAACATATAAGCCTTTCCTGTCACTTTTGAGTAATATATACAGTATATATACATATATGTGTGTTTGTGTGTGTGTGTGTGTGTGTGTGTGTGTGTGTGTGTTCTGATGTGATTCTAATATCTTCAACAACAGATTCACATCAATGTGAAAGAATTCAAAACACACTTTATATCCATCGTGCCATATTTCTGAGTGAATCTGGATATTCAATGGGAAATAAACTGAACTTTTAAGAGTTACTACAGATGGAAGAAAGATCATGAAAGCAAACATTTCCTGTGAAACAATGAGTGCTGATGAATCACTCACAATAAGACCAGGAACATGAATTAAGTCAATTTAGGTTTCATATCGATTTTAAAGCCAGAAATCTCTCGACTCCACAAATCAACACACTTCCTCCTCATCTCCTCTCTCTCTCTCTCACACACACAGTGATTCAGAAAAATCCCACCCCAGATGCTCTCAGACAGTCATTAAGGGTATTACACATGAGCGTGTGGCCCTGCAGGCAAACAGAAAGATCAAACTGGTGTTTGGTGTCCTGGCCCTGTTCCTCTCTCAAACACAGTTCACTCTGATTCACTCCACATGAATGAATCCGCGCTTCACCCACTCACTCATTTACACTCATGGGATTCACTCACGCCCTGTGTTTGTGTGTGTGCATGAGACGGGTTAAACCATTAGTGTCATTAACTGGCTGAACAGTCATCAGTGACTTAGTCTACACTAAAATGCATTAGGAAAATAACTAATTATTTTTCATTAATGCGTTTTCCACATAAGTCGCACGAGTTGCATCAGGTCAAAACTGCATTGCAGAGAGAAAGAAAACAGATAAGCTGCAGTTTTGTATAAGCCACATTCTATTATTGCATTTAGAAATACATAATGTAATACACTGCTAAAACTAAACATTTACACACTTGTAAACATACATTATAAATACGTGTATTTTAGTTCCTAACCCCTCAACAACAAATCCTTTAATCAGAATAGAACAGGAATGAAAAATGTAAGTTTAACACAAACATAAATGATAGTAGTATTCATTATAAACAACATTCATTCTAAAACGCAAGCCTAAACAAATTTATTTAAAGCAAAACTGAAACTACCAGCATGTTGGAAATGCACTATAAAAATAAATGAACTTCTGTCATTCGGCACAAATACATATATGTGTGCGGTTTGTGCATGTTTTGCAAGTAAGTTGCAACTGATGATTGAAAAAATTGACTTACATTCCAGAAAATTTGGCACTAGAAATAGACAAAAGATGTAATAATTACATTTAATTTGAAGTGCTTTAATAAAAATAGTTTGTCGACAGATAATGACAAACTGCATCCACACTTTTAGATAATTTAACAACACAAATATACATTTTACCCATTTTACATTTTTATAGTTTTGTTTACTCGTTATCTTAAACATTTCTGAAGATTTACTCAAAACATCATGACTCCTTAAAGACAGCTCAGCTCACAAAACTATTTTCTGTATGAAGAGGTTTTACAAATCGGCATGAGCGATGAAAGGACTCGGCAGGGCTGACAGCGCTCATAATTTGTGTTAAAACATGCTGGAAACTTCATGTGCCACATTATGATGTTGTTCCTCATTTACATTTATTAATTTAGCAGACACTTTAATCCAAAGTGACTAATGAATAAGGAAAACCACGAGCAATTTACCATATAAATTAGCATATAGCAACACATTTTTCATTAACAATATAAACTTTCAATCAACATTTTATGCTTACAATGGAGCTACAATGACTTTTCTTTTCAAAGAAATCTTCAGTTTTGTTTGCTGATGTCTTTAGTGTTTAACTGCACTGAACTGTCCTTGGGGTGATTGTAATAATAATAAAAAAAATCATTTTGCTCCTGAAATTCATGGTAAATGCCGCCAAATGTAGAACCATTAAATGTTTCTGAGGACATTTCGTCACCCAATCGTGAAAAAGCCCAAGGCAAATGAACATATTTCAGAGGGTACTCTTAATATCAAGAGTTCAAATCAAAGTTAAGCATCTCTTACTTATCTTTTCAGGGGATTTGTGATGCTAAGATGCTGCAAATCTTCCATAGAAATGCTGATGTGGAATTAGAGAGGAAAACAAGAGCAGCTGTTGACCTGCTCAGACTCACATGCGTGATGTTTGACCGTCAGATAATCATTACAGGAGCACACAGACATGAATACATTGACCCGCGAGCACCTGTGACGCTCAGAGAGTTCCAGACAAATGAAAATGGATTAATGTGCCAGATCGTTTCTTAGACAGGTCATCTGAGGTGGACAGCATTGTTATTCTCAGGAAACGTTTAACATGATCTCTCAGATTATACGTGACTGCATTTAACATTAAATCTGGATGGGCGATACAGCTAAAAAAACAAAAGAAATCCCAATATACATTTCAATATTAATGCATTTATTTAGTAAACTTCTCTCAGCTCAAATCAAATCACTTCTGAATCTTTCCACCAGCGGCTGGAAAGAAGCAACCAAAGCGTATTCCCTGAAAAGCGAAGCCGAGTTCAGGCACGTTTGGTCACGTACAGCAGCGCTCACATCTGCTCCACACTGATGTTAAACTCTATTCATTATGGCACCTGAACTTCTGAACTAGCAGCTCGTTTCTCCCACTGGGCTTTTCTTTAACCTTGAGAGACTGATGGAGACTCAGAACTTCTTTATTAAGTCCACGAAATTAGGACACAAACACACTCTGACTGTAATAAATGAACATACTACGTACATTACTACACTCAGCAGAAACACATACTGTACCGAAAGAGAGCAGAACAATCAGACTACTCAAACACACAGATCATTCACTATCCATAGGGGGAATTTAGGATATATAAAAATAACAATCCTCTTAAAAACAATTCTTAATTTAATGCCATTTAAAAAAATAAAAATAAAATATATACATATACAATATATATATACAGTGGGGGGGGGGGGGGGGGATTATTTTATCCCCTGCTGATTTTGTACATTTGCCCACTGACAAAATAATGATCAGTCTATAATTTTAATGGTAGGTTTATTTGAACAGTGAGAGACAGAATAACAACAAAAAATTCCAGAAAAACGCATTTCAAAAAAGTTATAAATTGATTTGCATTTTAATGAGTCAAATAAGTATTTGATCCCCTATCAATCAGCAAGATTTCTGGCTCCCAGGTGTCTTTTCTACAGGTGAGGAGCTGAGATTAGGAGCACTCTCTTAAAGGGAGTCTCAGTT
Source organism: Tor tambroides (assembly GCA_021397915.2). Classification (NCBI taxonomy): domain Eukaryota; kingdom Metazoa; phylum Chordata; class Actinopteri; order Cypriniformes; family Cyprinidae; genus Tor; species Tor tambroides. The sequence continues at coordinate 25,560 of JAFVLL020035863.1, read as the reverse complement.
TGTTACCTGTATAAAAGACATCTGTCCACAGAAACAATCAATCAATCAGATTCCAAACTCTCCACCATGACCAAGACCAAAGAACTGCCCAAGGATGTCAGGAACAAGAGTGTAGACCTACACGAGGCTGGAATGGGCTACAAGACCATCGCCAAGCAGCTTGGTGAGAAGGTGACAACAGTTGGTGCGATTATTCGCGAATGGAAGAAACACAAAATAACTGTCAATCTCCCTCGGACCGGGGCTCCATGCAAGATCTCACCTCGTGGAGTTTCAGTGATCATGAGAACGGTGAGGAATCAGCCCAGAACTACACCGGAGGATCTTGTCAATGATCTCAAGGCAGCTGGGACCATAGTCACCAAGAAAACAATTGGTAAAATGCCGTGAAGGACTGAAATCCTGCAGCGCCCGCAAGCTCCCCCTGCTCAAGAAAGCACATGTACAGCCCGTCTGAAGTTTGCCAGTGATTCAGAGGAGAACTGGGTGAAAGTGTTGTGGTCAGATGAGACCAAAATCCAGCTCTTTGGCATCAACTCAACTCGCCGTGTTTGGAGGAGGAGGAGGAGGAATGCTGCCTATGACCCCAAGAACACCATTCCCACCGTCAAATTTGGAGATGGAAACATTATGCTTTGGGGGTGTTTTTCTGCTAAGGGGACAGGACAACTGCACCGCATCAAAGGGACGATGGACGGGGCCATGTACCGTCAGGGCCAGGGCATTGAAAATGGGTCATGGATGGGTATTCCAGCATGACAATGACCCAAAACACACGGACAAGGCTACAAAGGAGTGGCTCAAGAAGAAGCACATTAAGGTCCTGGAGTGGCCTTAGTCTTAAAGTCTCCAGACCTTAATCCCACAGGAAATCTGTGGAGGGAGCTGAATGTTTGAGTTGCCAAACGTCAGACTCGAAACCTTAATGACTTGGAGAGGATCTGCAAAATCTCTCCAGAGATGTGTGCAAACCTGGTGGCCAACTACAAGAAACGTCTGACCTCTGTGATTGCCAACAAGGGTTTTGCCACCAAGTACTAAGTCATGTTTTGCGAAGGGGTCAAATACTTATTTGACTCATTAAAATGCAAATCAATTTATAACTTTTCTGAAATGCGTTTTTCTGGATTTTTTTGTTGTTTTTCTGTCTCTCACTGTTCAAATAAATCTACCATTAAAATTATAGACTGATCATTTCTTTGTCAGTGGGCAAACATATAAAGTCAGCAGGGGACCAAATAATTTTTTTCCCCCACTGTACATATACACACAATTAAAATATGAGAAGATGTTGTAGCATTTAAGTCACTTTTTTTTGGTTACACTTTATTTTGATAGTCCACTTTAGACATTCTACTAACTATAAGTAAGTTTGTAACTGCATGTCAACTCAACTAATTCTCATTAATTTTCAACTACATGTCTACTAACTCTCAGAGTAGACTGTTAGGGTAGGTTTATGCCCGAATCCAGTCCGTATCCAGATGAGATGGTGGATCAGCACCTAGAGATGACCTCTACAGCCCTGAATGTCAGCAGAGACCAGGACAACTAGATGAGCCCCAGAGACTGATCCCCAGTGAAGACCCTGTCTCCTAGACGGTCTCCTAGTGTCTCCTAGATGACCATCGGGACAAGACCACAGGAACCAGATGAGTCCTCTGCACAATCTGACTCTGCTGCAGCCTAGATTTAAACTGCTGATTTTGTCTGGCCAGAGGAGAATGACATTATTTCGACACACTATTTCCCCTTCTAAATAGTGTAAAGCTGATATAAAGCCACCCAGATTTATATCAAGCTGATGTAAAGCTGCTTTGACACAATTTGCATTGTTAAAAGCGCTATACAAATAATAGTGACTTGACTTGACTTATGGTTAGTAGAATAAGTTGACATATACTTGTAAAGATCCTGATAGTCAGTATGTTGTATGTTGTGGACCCATCAAAATAAAGTGTTAAGCAGACAGTCTACTAATACTCTAATGACTGCTAGTCGACATGTAGTTGCAAAGTTACTTAATGTTAGTAGAATGTCTAAAGTGGACTATCGAAATAGTGTTACCATTTTTTTTCTCAAAATCTTAACTTTCTTCTCAAAATATTTCTCAACTTTAATCGCATATTGTTAAGACTTTCTGTATTGATTCAACTTTGTTATGGCAATTTTGACTGTATTCTAAACATATTTTGACTATTCTCACAAAGCTATGACTTTATTACTGTAATTTTGACTTTATTTGCAAAATATTACAACTTTAATAACCCTATTTATTCATTTGCTTAATTATGCTGTCATATAATTCAGTAAGGATTTAGAATGTTACAAAAAATATTTCAAATAAATGCTGTTCTTTTGAACTCTATTCATCAAACAATCCTGAAAAATGAAATGCATCACATTGTTTAACAAAAATGTGAAGCAGCACAACTGTTTTCAACACTGGAAAACGACACTGAAGACTGTAAAGGCTACTGAAAATTCAGCTTTGCATCACAGGAATAAATTACATTTTACAATATAAAACAGTTATTTTATATTTAAAATGGTATTTATATATTTTTATTTTGTTATTATATTTTTATTACAAATTTTATTGAAATATTTCACAATGTTATTCTTTTTACTGTATTTTTCATCAAATAAATGCAGTTTTGGTGACCAGAAGAGACTTCTGAATGAGTGTACAAGGCAAAAAAAAAAAAAAAAAAAATGCAAATCACCTGTGCCCCTTTGAACAGACTGCGGGTCTTTAAAGTGAGACACCAGCTGTGCTGCACAGCTTGATAAGAAACCTCGAACAGCATTTCATCTTCATCTCTTATCAAAAAAACAACAGTGTAGTCAAGGTCAGAGTCCGAGTGCATAGAGATGATATGCTACAGTCACATGAGATGTTATGAGAGTCCTGCATCCACATGTTTCTGTGATCAACATGAGCAATTATAAAAGAAATATTCTATAAATTCTATATATTTGCATATGCTTTTCTACCCAAAATTTTGATTTTTATTCATGAATTACTCTGGTAAGTGCATCCCAAACCCTTTACCATTAGACATTTGGTACTACTGCAGATTTTTGCATGAAAATCAACTTGCCACATATTTTTCAGTGAGTAATTTGGTTTAAAATACCCCCATGGTTGCAACTGACAGTACACAGATTTAATTTGCGCTTGAGAATCAGGAATAGCCTTGATGTAGCAGCGCATGTGAAAAAAGCCAAAGCCATCCAATTGAAGCTGTCCCCAATCTCAGCGTAATTGGCCTGATTTGTCGAGTCGCACGGCAAGAGAAGTGAATGGAAGTCATCAAACTTTAATGTACTGCTTTTAATACGCTCCCGAAGGAGGGCCGAGTCTCTCTGGAATTAGACACCGTGTCCTAGACTCGCCAGCGCACAGACCGGCTGGAACCAGATGATTTTAAAGCGCAGCATGCGGTTAGTCAATTACAAGTGAAACGTTCTGTGCGACTCTCAGTACGGAGGCCTGCAGGGTTCAACAGAGACCCGACCTGAAGCAAACAAAACCGAGCACACGCAAATCAATGGAGCAGCAGTTCACGGAAACTTTAGAGGGCTCATTTGACGAGAAATCAAACGTTTCCTGATCTCTGAAAGAGTGCATTGTACTAAGAAAACACACTGTAACTTTCAGAACTCAAGTCCAAACTTCCAGCAACCAAAAGTGCAAAAACAGCTCATTCTGAATGTTCAATACATATATAAAAACATGACCATCCATAATTACACATCACTTGACCTGTCCAGTCACAGTGAGGTAACTGAATAAATACCATTCCTAAACTAGAACTAACAACCATCAGCTTAATTATACGCAGCACAGCTATATTAGCCGATTCAATGAATCGACTGAACCGGTTCACAGAATCAGCCTGAATGACTTGTTCACAAATCAGACAATCAGTACAAGCGGTCTTCTAATCAACAACTCAGTCTCTTTCAGATATATTTGACTCACAGTGAGTCAGGATCGATTGTCTAAATTAACGATATTAAATTCATGAATTTCTCTAGTCAATGACTCATTGTATTACAGATACATTTGAGTTGCAGTGAGTCAGAATCGATTGTCTGATTCTTTTCAATGAATCAACTGAACTTATTCACAAAACCAGCCTGAATGATGTGTTCACAAATCGGACTGAATCAGTCCAAACAGGTCTCTCTCTAGTCAACAACTTGGTCTCTTTCAGATATATTTGACTTACAGTGAGTCATGATTGATCGTCTGACCCATAATAAGCAGCACAGTTATATTAATGATATTCCACTTGTGAATCACTCATTCTTTAGAGTCTGGGCTTTTCAGTGAATCAACTGAACTGGTTCACAAAATCAGCCTGAATGATTCGTTCACAAACCAGACTGAATCAGTCCAAACAGGTCTCTAGTCAACAACTTGGTCTCTTTCAGATATATTTGACTCGCAGTTGATCGATTGTCTGATTCATAATATGCAGCATAGTTATATTAATGATATTCCACTTGTGAATGACTCATTCTTTTGAGTCAGCTGAATCAATTGAACTGGTTCACAAAACCAGCCTGAATGATTTTTCACAAATCGGAATGAATCAATCCAAGCAGTTCTGTAGTCAACAACTCAATCAAAAGCGTTTGGAGTGAATCTTGGATTTGTCTATATAAATTAACAATGTGAGATTAATTCCAACAAAACATGATATTTTTTAATGCGATGAATTATTCAAATATTTTCACAGTCCAAATAAACACTTATGTAGACATGGATATCCTCTTTCTACTCACTTTTCATCTGATGCTCTTGTATAACCAAAGCCTGGCTGTTCTGACCTCTCTATCTCTGCCTTCTGTTGTCTTGTTTCTTTCATTCTGCTCATTTCTCTCTCTCTCCATCCATCCAGGCATGACGACTGAAGAGCGAGCAGCTACAGAAATCATGCAAAACTTTTTATATTGTTTATATTGAAACTTTTTATATTGACTATTTATATTGGCAGAGATATCCGGGTAGAAGGCAGGACGTGGTAAATATCTGCGATTGATTTATAATAGCCACGAGCGCCAATGTGAAGGTCTACCAATAAATCAGTTCACACACATACAGAAACAAACACACAGAGAGACCGCCTTGAGATTGAATGCTCATTAAAATGGCACAGGTTTTCACACAAAAACTAATTAAATTTGAATATGAAAAGAAAGCTGCTCGTGGTGATATGTGTGCATGGAAAAGAAAAACCTCTTTGGGAAGAAATTGCTCATTTCGAATCCCGTTTCAAACAGTCGGGAGTAGCATGTCTGTGATTTGATTCATATCATTCATTTGCATTATAACTGAGTAATGCCATGTATTGCTCTTGATTAGGCATTGTACATCTGGCCAAAAGTGGAGCTTCTGCATAATTAAATGAGAAAAATAAACAAAGCGAATGTGCAAACCTAAATAACCCAATCAGCTGATTGTTATTTTGTTGCTGACGGTTCACAGGTGGCGTACAGCTCCTCCATTAAGCATACAAGTTAAAAGAGAAACAAAAGAGCATTAGAAGGAAATGAAAAGGATTAGGAAGACAGACAATTAGGATGGAAAAATGAGAAAAGATGTTTCAAAGTTCCCTGTGAACCAGCTCTGAACAAGAAGATTTAGTGCGTTTCTTTTGGATCGCAGTGAAAGGAGATTAAAAGCGATTCAATAAAAGAAAAAAAAAAATGACATTCTCTTTTGTATTTAAAGTCGACATAAATGTCAAGAGTGACCCTGTTTACTTACTTAATAAAATGTTCCTGATCTAAATGAACATGATTCATCAGTGCACATTGTTCCCAAGAAAAAACTGAAATCTTTTATTTATCAAAACGTAATAACATGTTCTGAAATGATTCTTCTTTTCATGTAACATGAAGGGTCATGGTCAAAAATGACAGTTTTTTTTTTTTTATGAAATGAACGCACCATATTTTAGTTTGATAATGCTTTTTATTTAATATTTTTATTTTTGGGGGGAATTTTGTGGTACTAAATTATATTTGTGCAGTAGTTATAACCCACTGATTACCTGTTAACCACTTTTTGAGCATAGACCTGAAAATAAAATTTCCAACTTAAACTGTAAACTGATTATTACTGATAAGTGAAAAAAGAAAAGTAAAATTAAAAAACATCTCATGAAAGTGCAAAAAAAAAAAAAAATACAATTTTCGAATTTTATATATATTTTCCAAAACATGTTTTATTGTAAAACTGTGAGAAAATCAAAGCAATAAATCTAAACAAGTTATGTTCCAAATTTGAGGTTGATATCTCAAAAAATACAATTTTGTTTGGGCGCAGTACCAAACCTTTCCACTAGATGAAATTCACTTCCCATTCATTTCCAGTGAACAGTACAAGTGTGATTATTTTTTTCAGGACCATTTATCCTTTTCAAATCATGTCCATGATTGTTTGTGTTTGTTCACATAGTGCCAAAACCTTTACCATGTTTCATACCATTCCAATGGCAAAAATTCTAAAAAACCAAAACGTCAATTTTTTGAGGTCAAAAATGAGTAAAGAGCACCAGAGGGTTAATTTTCAACCACCACACTTATAAAGTCCCTGTCTAATCAATTCCTGATCTATAAAATGCATGTATTCACACTGAGACATGTGACCATGGACCACAAAACCAGTCTTAAGTGTCAATTTTTCGAAATTAAGTTTTATACCTCATCTGAAAGCTGAATAAATAAGCTTTCCATCGATGTATGGTTTGTTAGGATAGGACAATATTTGACCGAGATACAACTACTTGAAAATCTGGAATCTGAGGGTGCAAAAAAATCTAAATATTGAGAAAATGGCCTTTAAATTTGTCCAAATTAAGTCCTTAGCCATGCATATTACTAATTAAAAATGAAGTTTTGATATATTTACGGCAAGAAATTTACAAAATATCTTCATGGAACATAATCTTTACTTAATATCCTAATGATTTTTGCCATAAAAGAAAAATGGATCATTTTGACCCATACAGTGTATTTTTGGCTATTGCTACAAATATACCCCAGTGACTTAAGTCTGATTTTGTGGTCCAGGGTCACAAATACATCACATTATGGAGGTGAAATGGTTATGAACACTGTTCCATGTTAACCAGAGATAATTCATGTGGCTCAATCGATTTTGTAGTCAGCTGGGACGATTTTATGTTTGTCGTGTTGTTTTTCCCAGAACAAATGACATGATCTTACAGATGAAGCATTTGTTCAGAGTTTCTTCAGCTAGAGTGTTCTCTGTAGCTCGGATATGAGCCGTGGTCACGGTCAAACCGCTAAAAATACACCTCCTCTCATTCTGTTTTCCTCGTCACGTCTTGTGTCTCCTCGGTTTCATACTGTGTCTTTCTTGCTTGAGGGAGGTGAGCTTGTGAAAGATTCATTCGTAGCTCCAGGGCTTGTGGCATCTTCATCGCTTGTAGCCGCTTTCATACAGGACAATTTTTACAAAGGGAAGATCTTCACTTGAAAAGTAAGTGTTAGTGAACACACCAAGACTTCAGCACGTGAAGACATGAATGATCGTCGTGCGTGGATCAGACACACAATTTACACCTACTGAACGATAAAACAGACCAAAACACCCAAGAAACCACATAGTAACAAAATGATTCAAAAAACCTTTGCAAAGAGACATTCTGGATGGGCAAACACCATATTGTGAAGAACGTTGGGATTCAAACAGTATTGGACCCCACTGACTCTCATTGTATGGAAAATACATACTCAAAAAATATTTAGGCTTACATTTAAGTATTATGTATTTCCATTCATTTGAATTACACAACAGGTCAGATTTCTGTATGTAACTTAAAATGTATGTAATTACTAATAATCTGCAATTTATTAATAAACTAAATTTTTGCACATTTTTTAAACTTTATTGCACATTCCTCAGCTATCCATTTTTTAACTGAATACATTTAATTGTTTTTACAATGAAAATCTTTATGCTGATTCTAAGCAGTTTGAATAAATGCTTTTTGAAAACATGATTACTTAAAATCAAACAGATGCAAATAGTTAATAAAACTTTTAATTTCATTTTATTTAGTGAGTGCAGAAATCTTGTTTCTTACCTGTTGATTTATCTATGACTAACAAATATCACATTGAGTTTATTAGTTTTTTTGTGTATTTTAAAATAAAAAAGTGTTACATTTGGGCCTTTTTTTAATGCACAGACATTTTTATAAATATTTTCTTTTGGGTTTGGATTGGGTTTTCTTTTTGGGTTCTTTGGCAGAAAAAAGAAAGTAAATGAGTGAATAATTTTCATTGTTTCGTGAACTATGTTATGAATACACACACACACACACACACACACACACACACACACACACATACACAGAGTTGTGGCTTTCCAACTCACTCTCAGGACGCACTGGTGATAATATCACTCTATCTGAAACCGTACAGAATAAATAGCACTTATTAAGATTTAGCACAGGAGAGCAGGATATTTGACTCCGCCAATTTGGTGTTCAGTTTAATTAAATGCCTGAAGTAGTTAGGCTGCACCCCAATTAGCATGCTATTATAATATGTGCGACCAGGATTAGAGCATCTCAAATCTCACTACACTGAAAACAGTACGCCAAACATGTCCAGATGGCACAATATTTTGGTGGATTATTGAACTGCATGCTTTTTGGGCTAATATTGCCCAGTTTTATTGTGATTGGGAGGAAATGTGGTAAGAAATGTGATGTCAAATGTTGCCAGCGCTGTTTTAAAAAGTGTGAACAAAAAGTGAAGTAGAAATTAATTTTTAATGTAAAGACCTAATGATTACATGCAAAAACAACAGTATGCAGCAAGGTGCAATTTTATCACATGGCAGTCAGTACTTGTTCAGAGTACATTATTTTAGACTGTGGATGTATATGAATATTGATGCAGATCAAGTTATCTTATCAAAGCAATTTTGTGTTTAATTAAACAAACATGCACACAAATCCCCAACTAATTTCTCTAAGACATTACCAGGACACTCATTCCTACAACCCATATTAAACAACATTCATCTGCACAATAACTTCCAATACCTATGGATAAAAACAAAAAATTAAAAATTAAAATAATAGTGACTTTTTACTTCAGAATGCTGACTTGTGTTAATCTCACAATTCTGATATAGACCAGAGTTATTTTAGTATCATTGAGATTTAATTGACTTTAAATTAAAAATACTTTTTATTTTTGTATTTCCTATTTTCATTTTCATTTAATTTCAGTTAATTTGAAAGTTTTAGTAATTTTGTGTTTATGCAATTTTTCTATTTGTAAGTTTTTAAATTTACTTTTTATTTCAGTTTTAGTTTTAGTTATTTTAGTATGTCAAGTTAAACTGAATGAAAATGAGTGCATGTTGTTTGGCAACTAGCTGAAATAATATATTTTTTAAATATTTTATTTCAAGTAACAAAAAAATGTTTTATGTCTTTATTTTTAATTTTAGTTAACTCTGATATAGATATAAAGTCATAATTGTGAGACGTAAACTTCGGAATAGTAAGAAAAAGTTTATCTCACACAATTATTGACAATTTCAGAATTACAAGAAGACAAAAAAAAAAAAAAACAGAACTGCAAAATATAAACTCAGAATTGCCAGAAAAAAGTCCAAACTGTGAGATAAAAACTCATTTTTTATATTTATATCCCATGGCAGAAATGAGCTTTCATAAATACCAGATGAGACTCCTGTCAATATTTGCTGAACAATCTTCATATAAATACATTGGTTCTAATTGATTTATTAATTCTTCTGAATTGTTTTATTTGTTTAGCATGAAATTGAATGCATTTCATATGCTAAAAAAAAAAAAAAACTTTGTTAGCAAATAGTTCAACGAATATTCACACAAAGTGAGCGGTGCAATGCAGCATGACTCAACACAGCCAAACTATAAAAATACTTTTTAAATTTAAACTAATAGCTTTTAGTGAAATAACTTTAAAGTAAACGGGAAACAAAAAGGAGCCTATTTATCTGAGAATATTGGCTTTTTACTGTTACATGATTATCCATTTTACAGTCAGAAATCACACGTTTTGCATACAGTCCTGACCTTCATAGCACCTGATATGGGTTCATAGAGAAAATAAGCAGTACGGTCCGTCTCTATTGCGTGGCAGCAGCTAATGGGGCTCATTTGGCCGTGACACCTGGTTAAACAGACGCTTTGGTTAAAAGGCACCTTGCACACATTTCTGTTCATTTTAATCTACATTGGTAATGAAGGTCTCAGCATGACACAGTATGGAGTGGAGCAGGGTTGAAAATAGAAGATCTTTTTTAAACACATGGCTGGTGGCAGAGCCGTATGGCCGTGATGAATCGGTGCGGCACACAGTCTGTGTGCTCAATGAGAGAATCAGACAGACTGACAGAAACTAGACAAGAAGATCTGCAAGTGTTGCATTTGTAGAAGTCAAACATCTACATCCCATTTTATTTTCATAATATGACTCATAATGTAAGCAAAAATGGACAGTGTTGATTACTTAAAAGGTGATGTGTGTCAATTTTCAATATATAATTACATTTTTATATCCAAACTTCATATTCAGAGTCATTATACAAAAGACATTTGTAAGATGAATCCCCAAAAAGTGTAACACCGTGATGCTTTCAAAATGCTGATCTGCTGCTTTGTAAGCTGCCTGATACAGCAACATTAGCTCAACCAATGGTGCGAGTCTGGGGGCGGGACTATCTGTCTGTCCAACCAATGGAAGATATTTACATTTAGCTGACGCTTTGAGCGACTTACAATTGCTATATATGTCAGAGGTCGCACGCCTCTGGAGCAACTAGGGGTTAAGTGTCTTGCTCAGGGACACATTGGTGTCACACAGTGGATTCGAACCCGGGTCTCTCACACCAAAGGCATGTGTCTTATCCACTGCGCTGCGCCACCCCGCTGTGCAGATATTTGGGAAACATGTTTAATAACAGTTATTTCTGCAATTCCATTTAGCATCAGTGACTCACTTCACCTGTAAATACAACTAAGCTACAATGAAATAAAGCTATTAAACATAAAAATAAACAAAATTAAAATTATTAACATTATAATAAATAATAATATTAAGGAATTCCAGGGTTCATGTGTGTGTATTGTGACAAAACCATAAATTTGGCCTTATGTGTATATGTATAATTCAGCCCTAAGTAAAAAAAGATAAGCTATATTTCGCATTTTTAGATTTTTTTAATATCATTATGTTTGCAAGAAAATGAAATTTTATAACCACTATTTTTTTTTTTTTTTTTTTTTTTTTGCATTATGACATTATTTTCACAGCAATTAAGCACATTTTCCTCCACATGACATTTTACTTTTTGAGTAATGTTTGAATTTTGAATTACTGTAAAATTACAGTCTGGCAGTACAAAATACTATTATGAAATTTTAAGAATTTATCATAGTACTGTTCAAAAGTTTGGGGTCAGTGAAGTTTTTTTTAAGAAATTAATACTTTTATTTATCAAGGACAAAAAAGAATCATGAAAAATAGAAAGAATGACAGTTTCCATAAAAATATGAAGCAGCACAACTGTTTTCAACATTGATAATAATCAGAAATGTTTCTTGAGCAGCAAATCAGCATATTAGAATGATTTCTGAAGGATCATGTGACACTGAAAACTGGAGTAATGATGCTGAAAATTCAGCTTTGATCACAGGAATCAATTACATTTAAACATATTCAAATAGAAAACAGTTATAATGTAATAATATTTCACAATATTACAATCTTTACTGTTTTTTTGATCAAATGCAGCCTTAGAGATGAGCAGAAGAGATTTTCCAAAAAATTATAGAGCTCAAATTCTTGAACAGTATATATGCGTCATATTTATATAAATGTGAATGCTCATATTTTGAGTGATTATGCAGAGCATGATGAAGGTTACCAAATGAATATTCAAACAGCGAATGTGATTTCAGTGCATTTTGTGGACATTATAGTCTATTAATTAACTTGATTGTGAATGAACAGGATTACAGGCCTACATTTCTGATCACAAACCATGCGGCAGCTGCAGCTGATGCGATAAGAGCCACCTCACTGTAAATCAACAGCCGAGCTACTGAACAAATCTGAGCTGTACTGAAGCGTCAAGAGCAGCGCTCAGAAACACAGCCGAATCAACTTTTTAAGCTTGCAACTAAATGATGTATTTACCAAACCGAGCCTCTCTCTCTTGCTACCTTCTTCAAAAGTGTGATTTTTCATTCAGTGCTAATTTGAGAAAGACAAACAGCTCGGGGCTTTCAGGACAGCCTGCTTGACATTTTCACAGCTTCAATTATTCACACTTTTGACAATACAGCCGACAGCCCAAAAGGGTACCGCAGCTAAATGAATAGAGCATGTTATTTTCTCTTTTCTCTCTTTTTTGTCAGTTTCTTTTTCTCTTTTCCTGCTCATGTCCTTCTTTCTGTCTATCTAGTATAAATTCCTGCTTGAAATACGGGCCGTATAGAAAGGTCAGAATCACCATATTTCACCATGTGTCACTACAGTATATACTTTGAGTGCTTTGCCTTCCAGCGCAGCGGCACTATATGACAGGACATGTGCTGTATGTGTTTTCTGAGCTATAAAGGCAACATGAAACAGTCCATTACTTCCATAATGTGATGCATTTGAAGAAGTATGATGCAATAGCAGCCTAAAACAATGAGGGAATACATATAAATGACATTATTTCTGGCCTAAGTGACGTCAGTCGAAAATAAAAGAAATGTCAGAACTGGCAGAATTTGATTTCACTGTAATAAAAGATTCTGAGGACAAACATTTTTTCTTTGGAATAACGTGCAATGAGGAAACTATGATAGATGGTTGCCACCATGGGACAAATAAATAAATAAATAAAGGTAATTGTGACTTTTATCTCATAATTCTGACTATTTTCTCAGACTTGCAAAATATAAATTCAAAGTAGTAAGAAAAACCTCAGAATTGTGAGATAAAATTTGCAATTACCATTTATCACATTTCACAATTCTGACATTTTTTCTTAGAATTGCACACATCTGCAAGTTCTAAACAAATAATTGCGAGCTGACAGTATATCTTTCAATTTTCCTCAGAAATGTGAGATATTAACCCAGAATAGCAAGAAAAAAAAAAAGATTAAAAAGTCACAAATTTTATCTCAGATCAACTTTTATCTCAGTACAGCTTGCAATTCTGACTTTTCCTTAGAATTGTGTTTGTATATCTCAATTTTAAGCTATTAACTCATAATTGCTATAAACTCAGAATAGTGAGAAAAAAATTGTGACTAAAAAAATTGAAAATAAAATTGTGACATTAGTACATTTCACATTTCTGAGTTTCTGACACAGTACATCTCACAATTCTGACTTTTTCTTAGAATTGCATGTTTATCTCAATTTTAAGTTATAAACTCAATCATAAGTTTACAGTATTTCTTGCAATTATAACCTTTTAATAAATTTCAATTATATCTCACAATTCTGACATATTTCTCACAATTCTGAGTTTATAACTCACAATTCAGATTTTTTTCTCAGAATTTATACCTTATAACTGCATGTAGCAAACTCATAATTGTAAGTTTACAAAATTGTTTTCTCAGACATAAACTCTGAACAGAACTCTTTCCATAGAATTCAGTTGCCTTTCCACAGAAATCTGAGCAGAAATGTGTATTAAAAAAATTAACTGGTTCAGTTTTGATTTCATGTTGACTTTCACCAAATTTCACCATGGTGAAGCATCTTTTAGTGCTATTGTTCTTCTATATCTAGTCTCCCCATCTAGAGATCACTCTCTCTCTCTCTCTCTCTCTCTCTCTCTCTCTCTCTCAGCGCAGCAGGGGTTTGAGAGGAAGATTGTGTCATAAAGAAAACAGAACACAGAGTTTCTACTCATTTTTGCATCTCTCTCTCTGCTCCCAATTGATGCAACACGAGGAAATCAGGCAGCCGATCTCCAGAACCAAACGCTCGTCTCCATTTCTGCAGATATTCAATACAAGGAAGCGCATGAATAATGTAGAGGCCAGGCTGATGTGCTTTATCAGCGGGCCGCTTCTGTCCAGATAGTGCTTTAGTCCCAATGACACGTCCTTCACTCTTACACACAGCGGCCTTTCATGGCCAATTAGGCCTATTTGTCCTCACGTATGTAGGTTAGAACCATCAGAGCTGTGATTTGTTTTATATAAAAATCACTGCTGGGATTTAGAAGGTCATTTGAAATCAGAAATAGCTTGAGGAGAGCGTTTTCTCTGGGGTTTGAGTGACACACCAGAGAGCACAGTGACATTTAGGAATTAACGAAGTGAAAGTCTTCTCTGCTGATGGATTTAACGACGTGACGCTTGAAAACAAAAACACAAAGCTGCTTTACTGACGTCTCTGAACTCCAAACCGTACTGAGCTCCCTCACTGCCTAATGCCTACATCGACAACATCAGCTTTTTACTCAATTATTGCCAATTGCATATTATATTAGATATTCTTTAGTTATCTATTATTTATGGATTCATATTATTAGTAGTAGTATGATTATTAATATATACTACTGCTAAAACATTTGGGTTAGTAAGATTTTTTTCAAATGAAATTAATACTTTTATTTAGCAAGAATGCATTAAATGGCTTTCGAATTTTCTATTCTCAAAGAATCCTGATAAAATGATTTTAAACATATCTATATTAAAATACATATATATGATATATAAAATATATATTTATTTCAACAAAAACATATTTATACTATGGGGCTGCTGAATGCTTGAATCTAACTGGCACATACATGGTTTTCTGTATCAGGACATAATAAAAAATCGTCTGGTCTTTGGCAGGTCTTAAAATTTGGAAAATAAAACCTCAGAGGAACAACAACATATGACAAATCACACCGTGTCATTATTTACTTACCAAAATATATTTATATTTATTTACCAGTCATTTTCTGTATGACTTTATCAGTCTCTCACATCGTTCTGCAGGAATTTTGGCCCACTCTTCTTTACAACGTTGCTCCAGTTTATTGAGGTTTGTGGGCATTTGTTTATGCACAGCTCTCACCACAGCATTTGAGTCAGGGTGAGCTCTGGACTTTGACTGGACTTTTGTAACACCTTCATTCTTTTCTTTTTCAGCTGTTCTTTTGTAAATTTGCTGGTGTGCTTGGGATTATTGTCCTGCTGCATGACCCAATGTTGGTCGGATGGCCTCACATTTGACTCTAGAATACTTTGGTATACAGAGGAGTTCATGGTTTATTTGAATGACTGTGAGGTGCCCAGGTCCTGTGGCTACAAAACAAGCCCAAAATCATCTTCCCTCCACCAGTCCAGCATGTGTGACTTTTGGTATGAGGTGTTTGTGCTTAGTTTTCACCAAATGTGGCACTGTGCATTGTGGCCAAACATCTCCACTTTGGTCTCGTCTGTTCAAAGAACATTGTTCTAGAAGTCTTATGGGTAACTATTTCGATGGTCGCATTTGAACATTCTGTTGACAGTTGCAGCTACATGTCTTCTTACTCTCATTAGAGTATTAGTAGACTGTCTGATTAATATCTGCTAACTCTTTTTTGAGATGGTGTCCCAACAGACATTCTACTGACTATCAGTAACTTTGCAAGTACATGTCAAATTATTCTAACCCTAACCCTACCAGTCTACTAATACTCTACCAACCCTCTATTGAGAGCTAGTAGATATGTAGGTGCAACTTATATTTCAATAGAATGTGTTAAAAGGACCATCAAAATAAAGGGTAAGCATCTTATGGTTTGTTCAGGTGCAATTTTGCAAACCTAAGATATCCTGCCATGCTCTTTTTAGAGAGAAGAGGCTTTCTTCTGGCAACCCTTCCAAACATGCTATACTTGGCTGCTCTTTTTCTAATTGTACTATCATGAACTTTATCATTTAACATGTTAACTGAGGCCTGTGGATCCTGCGGTGAAGTTCTTGGGTTGTCTGTCATTCTTCTGAGCGTTACACGGTCTGATCTTGGGGTGAATTTGCTGGGACATCCACTCCTGGGAGGATTGGTGTCTGTTTTGAATGTCTTCCACTCGAGACTAAACTTCCTCACTGTAGATAATTGATAGTCAGAAATTATCAGCATATCAGAATGATTTCTGAAGGATCATGTGACACTGAAGACTGGAGTAATGATGCTGAAAATTCAGCTTTGATCACAGAAATCAATTACATTTTAAAATATATTCACATAGAAAACAATTATTTGAAATCACAATAATAATTTCACAATTTTACTGTTTTTACTGTATTTTTGATTAAATAAATGAAGCCTTGGTGAGCAGAAGAGAATTCTTTCAAAACTTTTTAAAAAATGTAACTGACACCAAATGTCTGGGCAGTAGAATATAAATGAATATATATAATATGTAAATTATATTAAACATTGTAGTATTTTAATGTATGTATATTTAAAATTACTCTTTGCATTTATAATATCTTGAATTAATTTTTTTCCACTGAATGCATTCCAAACATATTTTGTTTCTAAACATAACCAACATAGCAGCAATACTAATTATTTAGAGAATGTATAAACTTATTTTCCCACTGTAAAGTAGCGCATACAAAAAGTCATTGTTTATTTTGTATACCAACTGATTTACTCTGAAAATACGATTTTATTTTACCATTGCTAAAGCGAAGCTCACTGCTGATTGGTGAACATTCAGCTTTGACTCTCAAGCGTGCCACAACAAGACATCAGTCGCCTTCAGTTCGGCTTCTTATTTTTCTTTCTAGCACAAGAGCATATTGAGGTCGCTAAAGCAGTTAGGTGGGGCTTATTCAGGCCAATAAAAAAAGCATCCACACACACACACACACGTTTACTGAAATAGTGCTGCTAAAGTGAATGTTAATTTGGTGGCATAAAGACACAGCTGGTACTGCGAGACGTGAACATTGTGCCACATTTCAGCAGCGAGCGCGCACAGAAAGAGCTCTCAGCCTGAGCCCTGTTTAAATATGAGTAAGCGTTATTGAAAAGGCTATTGATCCGGCTATGATTAGCAGTCCATTCATGGCCTTTGCTGTGGCTGTTGGCCCTCGCTCCCTTATTGACTCGCCGTGATGGACTGACTTCGGCCCATTCAAGAGAAGCCCGTTCACAATGGCAGACTGAGATAAGATAGAAACTTCACTGCTGTTTGAGGGCTTTCGGTTGATAAGACTGTTTGGAGGTTTCTAATGAAAGCAAGAGTCAATCATCAATAGAAAGCAAAACTTGGACACAAGATTGAGGATATACTTTAAGACAAAGTACTACAAATCTGAGCATTTGGTGCTGACTGTAGACCATGCAACAGATCTTATGCACTAAAGTGAATGCACTAATTCATTTCTACATTTATTAGCTCTAGAATGCACTGATGGCTCAGTTCTGTTTCAAAACCTTGTAATGCATTGTCCTATATAGGCAACATGATTATTAAAATTAATAAGTTTCTGCATTAGTTAATGCATTAGGCATCATAAACTAAAAATGAACAACATTTTTGCATTATTTATTAATCTAGGCTAATGCTAATTTAAAAATGCATAATTAAATGTTAATTCATGTTTGTTCATAATAAATTAGCTGATGTTAATTTAGTACATTAAGCAAGATTTGTTTGAACAAACTTTTACTTTATTAAAATTGCTAGACCAATTAAAAGATACAACACTGTTTTCTTGTTTCTTTTCCTTTGTCCACTGATTTTTAATAAAAGAAAATGTGTTTATTTGAACATTTTACAATGGATGTTTTAGAAAAAAAATAATTTAACCAAGATTACTAATTGTTGTAAAAGAATTGTTCATTGTTATTTGATGTTAACTGCTGAATTAATGAATGTTCACATTTAGAATCTTACGGTAAAGCATTATCATAATGACTGTATTGTCTTCTGAGAAACTTTATTTTGAGCTAAATTTAATGCAGCATTGAATGCATCCTTTACAGAGAAGGCAAAAATAGAATGCATTTTGATATAATTACTGTAAATATATAAATGACTATTTCAGTGAATTAAAATAGACTATATTACTTAATATTTGTGTGTACAGTTTTTACAGTGTTGTACCATTATCTTCATAACTTCACATCATATCATCATAAGTCTATTGAAATCAATTGTGCATCCAGTTTCCCGTTTGCTTCATGTGAGACGCTATTTGTATGACACACATTTGCGCTCCAAATCTGTCACTTGTGAGCCTCCATTTCAGTTAGGACGCATGTAGATGGTAGACAGCAATGCAGTGCACTAGGTTGTAGAAAAGAGTCTTAGCGTTACTCTTCTCATTCACATTTAGAGAATAATCACATCAGTCAGTGAAGTTACAAAAAACAAAGAGAAAATAATAAGAAATGTGGATTAGACAATGTGAAGAAAGTTTGTAGACTGCACATGCACTTCCAAATGCCTTATATACTGTGTGTATTGTTTATTGTCTAATCTGTAAGATTATTGTCTTTGTACTACATATATTGCATTTCTGATATGTGATATGCAAAATGGCCTTTCTATATATTGATGTCATGCTGATAATATTAATGTTTTGAATGAATTATTGCCAGTACCTGTAGAGAAACCATGTCTGGGTTGAATGACAATAAAGTTAACTTAAACATGTATTTGCAAATGTGACCCTGGAGCACAAAAGCAGTCTTAAGTCGCTGGGGTATATTTGTAGCAATAGCCAAAAATACATTGTATGGGTCAAAATTACTGTATTTTCTTTTATGCTAAAAATCATTAGGATATTAAGTAAAGATCATGTTCCATGAAGATAATTTCCTACCATAAATATATTAAAACTTAATTTTTGATTAGTAATATGCATTGCTAAGAACTTCATTTGGACAACTTTAAAGGCAATATTCTCAGTATTTTGATTTTTTTGCACCCTCAGATTCCAGATTTTCAAATAGTTGTATCTCGGCCAAATATTGTCCTATCCTAACAATCATTGGAAAGCTTATTTATTCAGCTTTCAGATGATGTATAAATCTCAATTTTGAAAAATTGACACTTATGACTGGTTTTGTGGTCCAGAGTCACAAATGCCTGTGCAAAAGAAACTAACTTTAACAGCTAATAATACAACAGTTCCAATATTATGCCACCATAATTCAAATTAAAACAACATTATTACAAAAAAGCATAAGATGAAGAATTAAGCAACAATCCCCATATGCAGTGCAGTATAAAATGCTCTGAGAAATGCGTCAAAAGCCAAGATATCTAGTTCTTCTGTGAGTTGCTAAAACAGTGCATGTAAGTGTGCCCAGAGATGAATCGAGCATTTGCCAAGCCATCAGCCTGTTATAGAGAGCATCACAGATGACACTCACTGCGCTAGATAAAAACTCAACAAATGAGAGCTAACACAACAATCTGAGCAGATCTGTTGTATTTTTGAAAATGTTTAAAAGGACAGACATTTGTTACGCAACATATTGTTCAGTCAAAAGTTGACAAACTTTCAAGTCATGCATAGACGGAAAAAAAAAAAAGCATTTTGCAGAAAGTTCAGAGGTAAGAATAAAATAAATGTAGCTGAGGGTAAATTAGAGGGGCTTTCAACAGGGCGGGCAGATACCAGAAACAAGAACGATGGAGCTGGATGCACAAACAAAACCAGAACTGACCTGAATCTTAAAATCCATTCTATTCGGCTTTTATCTTAAAGGAGCCTGTGTGACAAGACTAAAAATGTGTGAGCATATGATCGACTGGAACCATCACCAGCTGCAAGAGTTTTTCAAACAGCTCAATCCACATACGATGATGCCGTATTTCACATCACACAGAATAGCCAGACAGCTAAAGAAGCAAATTCAGTTTTCACAAAAAGGCAGACTTTTGCAAGAAGTTGATTAGGCTGCATGCTGAAAAACAGCCCAAATGCTTATATTGACCTCCTGAGACGGTCAAACAGCATTTCTGACAGTATCAAACCTTATTTTTGCTCCTGGTTCATAGGAAGCAACATGCCAATGTGTAAAACTGCACATATTTGTATTCATACAGCACTTTTTTAGCAATGCAAACATTTTATTTTGGCCTTTACTCAAACTATTCTTAACCTCCTTTGGGAAATGTCTCATCTAGAGGTCAGGAGAGCATGCATCTGAACCCACCCTTCAGCCTTAAACCAGCTGCTTTATCAATATTCGCGCGTGATGCTCCAGCAGATTCACAATAGGAATTAATGTGGCCAGCAGTTCTTTTCATCATTTAATTAAGTCCAAGTCGACTGCATACTAGAAAGTCATTCAACATTAGCTATCACTGTTGTAAATGCAGTTATCACTCCCGGTCTGTGTTTCAATTTACATATACGAGATAAGACTAACAGACAGTGGTCATTATAGGAACATTTCCCCTTCATCAAGTGCTTATTAGCCCAAATGCATCAACTAAACGACTAACAGCCTCATGGCTGTCTCAAACAGTAATGAGCATACTGTATATTATTTGCGTTCCAGCAGCATTTTTGTACACAAGCGTTCTGACTCAAAACGGGCCTATGATGCCCCAAAAAATGCAATCTATGTAGTCAGCTCACTAGGTTTTGAGACGCAGCCCAAGCCCTCACACTGTGTTCCGGCTCATCAGACACAAACACACGGGCACATTTACTAAACAGCAGCAAAACACACACATACTGACACACACCTCGACTCAAACAGCACAAATAGCCTGAGACAAGAAGGTTCAGCAGATGGAGGAGTTTTACCTCAGATGTTCGGATGACTGTTTCCGTCGCTCTTGAGGAACATTAAACTTCCCAGCGCCGCTCTTCGTCTCAATGCGAGCTCAGGTCTGGCGGTGTGTGAGATCAGCAGCACGGGAAACACGCCGCATTTCTCCTTAAAATCACTTTATCTCCGGCGAACGCGAAAACGAGCCACTCTGATCTCCATCACTGCGAGATTCATCCGCAAGGAGAGCAACACAAACACTGAGAGAGAGAGAGAGATCTGTGTGTCTGCTTGTCTGTGTGTGTTTGAGAGAGAGAGAGAGAGAGAGAGAGAGAGAGAGAGATCAGCACCACGGACAGCGACCCCCATTCATTCAGTTTAGACGTTTAGCAAGTAAATAAAACATGAGTAAAAAATAAATAAATAAATAAAAATTACTTTTTATCTTTATTCTTTTTTAATCTTCAGAAGCTTGTTATAATATACTTTTTTGAATATTTGACTCAAAAATTAAAAATTTACATTTGCCATAGGCCTAAAATCTGTATGATTTTTGTTCTGACTTTTATTACATGCACTTCCAAAATTTTTATTAGTACTTTTATTATTAGTAGTAGCAGCAGTAGTAGTTACTGCTGTTGTTGTCCAGGTCTATTACTGTGATATAATCTATTTCACATGAACTAAAAAACAAGTAAATACAAAAAACTATAGTTGAAGTTAAAAAGTCAAACATTATATTTCCTTAAAATGTGAAAGAAAACAAAAGAAAAAACAAGACTCCTCCTTCTGACAAATTTCTAAACTTGCCTCTCAATGGCATACAAATGCAAAAACTGTGGTCGGTCACTTTCACATGTCAATCATATGGTCTCTTCCCGTCTAAGTGGGCAGTTCTGGGCCCACTTAGAATCTGTAATGTGTTTCAAACTATATGCTAATATTCAAAAGCCTGACTACATGAGGCCCTGACTATTACAGACCTGTGACAGAAAGAACAAGAGGAGCTCTATTACAGGACAGAAACTGGAGCATTTTAATATTTGTACATGTCAGGCCTGAATTAAACTGTTACACACAGGACAGAACACGCTCATCCTGACAGGCTCGCTGATAATAGTTTGTTCTGTTTAACAGTCTCTTCTTCAGGTCTAGAGAGGACTGGAACCTGAAAAGACTCAGTTTGGTCTTTATTTACCTGCAGAAGCATGTGACACATATGCTGAGGTCTTCTGGGAGGAGGTGTTGGGAATAATATGTCAGCCATGATCTGAGGAGGTGACTGAAGCGTTTGACTCGTGTGAAGTGATTTGATGAACTGATGCTTGATGCATGGATGCAGTTATTATATACAGAGTGAACTGGGTTAAGGTGTCTAAATTAAGTGCACAAACAAATCTGAACAACTATGAGAGTTTATTTTCAGAGATCCTGGAATAATGCCACTTACATGATTTTTCCGTCATTAAGAGTCATGTCAGCTTTCCTATTCTTATGCAACACCTTTACTCTGTAATTAAAATAAAAAGGTGTAAGTTTGTGTTGTCATTTAAAGATTTTTATGTAAATATGCTATAGCAATACTGCATGCTCCGGTCAAGCTCGGTGACTTTAACTGTTTAATTAATTACACAATGACAAGAAAATGAAGATATTCATAAAGTGCTAACATTAATTTTGTATTTTTATGCATCAACTGAAATAACATCTAATATATTTATGTAACTGAACAAGATGAATGTTTTAGAGAAACACAAAGAAACAAACCACAAAACATCCCGGTCTTCATAAAATCCATTGATAATACTTCTTGTCTATACTGTTTGTCCTCTACAATGATGCCACTTCCTGTTAGGTAATGTCATTATGATAGAAAAGTTGTGATAGAAAGTGATAAAGGACATTGACTGACAAACAATATACAAAACGATCACTAATCAATAATTAAAACAATACTCCCAAAAAGTGTAGAAGAGAGAGACAAAAGAATGTTCTCATTCAAGTAATTCATATTGTGATGTAGAAAAGATTTCATCATCAAAAATGTAAATTTAGTAATACTATTTAAAATGTACTGCTTTCAAATGATCCAATTAAGGACATTTGCTGTTTGCTGAGCGGTTAAAGATTTGTGAGATTGAACACACGTGCATGTCTGCTCCTCTTCTATCATCACGAAGGCCTCTGGAGAAGCGTTTAGCCCCGAGCTGCCAATAGGAATCTGACAGTGCAGACTACAGCTTCTTGCGTTGGATTAAAAGTCTGACAAGCGGTACATTTTTGCATACTTATCCTTTAGACTCCCTTCTCTGCAGAAGCTAATGGGATGAAGCGAGATTCAATCCGAACCTTTCCGTTTGATCCCACCTCAAACACATTAAATCCAAACGCCAGCTCTGTCCTGAACCAAACTCTTACCCAAACTGCCCTCAAACTTCCACCCTAGTCTGGATTATCCTGAAGTGACCTGAAACTTCTCATATATGAACGTACTTATGTAATAGCATAAACTATGCATCTCTTCTTTGGTGACTGATGATGGAGATTGTAAGAGTGATGGACACTGAGTTACTGTATTGTTCTGATTATATAAACTAGCGTTAAAGATATAGAGATACAGTGAAAACGTAATACTTTTATTCAGCGAGGATGCATTAAATAGATCAAAAGTGACAGTCAAGACATTTATAATGAAAGATTTCTATTTTAAATAAATGCAGTTCTTTTGAACTTTCTATCCCTCGAAGGATCTTGAAAAATAAAACAAATCACGGTTTCCACAAAAATATGAAGCAGCACAACTGTTTTCAACATTGATAATAATCAGAAATGTTTATTGAGCAGCAAATCAACATATTAGAATGATTTCTGAAGGATCATGTGACTCATGTGAAAATTCAGCTTTGATCACAGCAATCAATTACATTTTAAAATATATTCACATAGAAAACAGCTGTTTTAAATTGTAATAATATTTCTCAATTTTACTGTTTTACTCACCAACAAAAAAAGAAATGCAGCCTTGGTGAGCAGAAGAGCTCAAACTATGGAAAATAGCATGAGGTGAGTAAACGGTGAAAGAAGTTCAAATTGATTGAACAATTCCTTTAAAATTTAATGTCAATATCTTTTGTTCTGCATCCAATAATCTCTCTTTTGCTTGCACTTCAACACACACACACACACCAAACATGTTGAATTCAATATTGAGTGTTTTCCTGGTTAATCACTGCAGTCAGTCAGAGCAAACTGTGTTGTAGCCGCAGGCAGAGTTGTGCTGCATCTCTCTCTCTCTCTCTCTGTGAGGAAAAGAGTTAGTCAGTAATCAATACAAACACTACCATGCCAATCAATGCATTCAGAGAAAACAAATAAACAAAAACAAAAACAAATCATTCAGTCCCACATCACTACCTCTGAAACAAAAACAGGCCAATCAAACCACATTTATTTTGTGTGCTTTGGTTTCTGTTTATTATGCAAACTCCTATTTGTTTTAAAAAAAAAAAAAATCTTTGTTATGCACCGTGAATATTGTCATCTCTCATGACAAATTGCATATGATGTTCTTCATTTGTAAGGCGCTTTGGATAAAAGCATCTGCTAAATGAATAAATGCAAATGTCGCTTAAAGGGATAGTTCATCCAAAAACGAAAATTCTCTCATCATTTTCTCACCCTCATGCCATCCCAGATGACTTCAGATGAATACAAATGAAGATTTATTTTAGAACAAAAAATGAACAAGAAGAAGAAAAAAATCAATCCATATACTGGAAGTGAAATGAAGTGAGTTACTCCTTTAACTGCGGTAAAATCTTGTGAATACACAGCTTATTGCTTTAATAAAATACAGCAACTAAAAAGTATCCAGACACAAGTCTTCATAAACAAATGCATTCATTTTTCTTTTTTGAATAAACAACATTTCTGCCAAATACTTCATTAGCCTGAAGACTGTTTACAGTTTCCAAACAACTTTAATGCATTGTGCATTTATACACATTTATCATCCGTTCTAAACGTGGATCATCTAATTAAGAACTGTAATTAGTGAATTTCTCAGAACTATAGATGTTTATTCACATTCGAATGTGCTTTGTGTTATTTGTAGCCAAGTCCTTGTGAAAAATAACCATCAAGTAATTTACATCCAAAAGACTGCCATGGTAACTCTTTTAAAAGTATTTTTAGCTCATCAAATAAAGAGAGATGAGCGGAGATGTCAAAAGCACATGAAGAGCTTACGTGACGTGGCATCTGATCGGCAGATGGTTGTGAGACACATGAGAACATCCATAGATGGGAACAGCTGCCGTCCACCAAATTCAGCCCAAATCCGTTTAGAGACAACAGCTAAAATGATCTCAAACAAACTATTTTAGGTGGATGTTTTTAGGATAAAGATAAAGATAGCATGGCGTAACTCCATATAGATTACATTCAGATTGCTCAGAGAGGAGAGAGAGAGAGAGAGAGAGAGAGAGAGAGAGAGAGATCAGGCACTGAGCACATGTGCATTTTAGATGTTGTTTTAAAACAACATTTTTAGAGCACCACTTTAAAAATGCAACCATAATTGCAGCCATGGGAATATAAACACAAAATAAGGCTGAATAAAATGACTCAAGTGGAACAGTATTGTAATATTCCAGATCCTAAAGCAAAGAAAAGAGAAAACATTATGCAGGATATATCATGTATCCCCTCAGATTGATGAAAATGTTCATAGGGTTTCACTTTTCTTGTACACAAGACAAGAAAC